>PVLD010037462.1:0-10232 GCA_004027595.1 Dinomys branickii | reverse complement strand
CCCTCCCTCCCTCTACCCCTCATGGACACACACAGGCTGCGGGGCTCCTGCCCTCTCCTCCCGTCCCTCCCTCCCTCTACCCCTCATGGACACACACAGGCTGCGGGGCTCCTGCCCTCTCCTCCCGTCCCTCCCTCCCTCTACCCCTCATGGACACACACAGGCTGCGGGGCTCCTGCCCTCTCCTGGTACCCCTCCCTTCTGGAAATGCCATCCCCTCCTCTGCCACTAAGACCCCAGCTTCAGACCCTCACAGGGGCACCTGTCCCTGCACTTCTTTGAGGTCAGCATACACCCAGCCCTTCCTCTGCTCCTTCCTTCCTTCTACATGGAAGGCCTGGGTCTGTGCTGCAAGGGAGGCCGCAGCCGCCCCCACCTTGGGACCGTGAGGACATCTGAAATCCAACCTGACATTTTTTGAAGTTACAAAGTGACAGACTTTAACTTTAAACCTGTCTCCATCCCCACATGCTCCCGGTCACTCTGAGCTGGGAAGAAATCTCCCAGAAACCAGTGCTGAGGGCTCTGAACCCCAATTCCTCATTTGCATAAAAGCATGCCATTGGTGTGTCTGTCCCAGGCTTCCTGGCTCTGTGGGGGCTCCCACATCACAGGGCTGAGCCTCTGTCACTAGAGGGGGTGCCAAGGTCCCAGGGTCCCGGTCCCCACGATGCTGCTGCTGTTCCAGTCCTGGCCCTCCAACTGTGACCCAGCTGTTCCCCTCCCTGGCCTCTTCCTGAGTCAGACATTGGCTCCCAGGGACCCATGCCCGCCCTCGTGGACAGCAGCACTGTTCCCGCTCAGCTCCATCTTGGAAGCAGCTGCTATACCCAGCAGCAGATCAATAGATAAACAAGTGTGTTTACACACCACGGAGTACTACACAGCCACGAAGAAGGGTGAGCCTGAGTCATTGATAGGGAAGCGGGTACACCTCGAGACCATGGTACCGAGTGAAAGAACTCAGAGACACGTGCTCAACAGTGCCTGGTTTGTCTTCTATAACAAATCCAGGGTATAAATAAAGAGCAAAGTAAAAGAAGGATGAGCGGAACGAGGGAGACCGAAGTTCCCCAGAGGAGCAGGAGCTGAGGGGCAGAGGGCAGCCTGAGAGGGACCCGAGCTCCCTTCTGTCCTCGCAGCTCCCCAGAGGGCGGGATCTCCAGGCGGTCATCAAGCATGGACTCAGACAGCTGACATTTTGTGTGTGTGTCTTTCTGAGACAGGGTCTCGCTATGCAGCTCAGGTGGCCCTGAGCTCCCTTTGTAGCCCAGGCTGGTCTCGAACTTGCGACGACCCTCCTGCCTCAGCCTCCCAAGTGCTCGGATGACAATCATGCGCCACCATTGACAGTTTAAAGAAGCCAGAGTCCAGCGTGCTGGACCAGGTAAGAGGAGCCCGTGCTCGCCACTGCTGCTGGTGCCGTAGGACGCAGTCCCCCCCCCCCGTGTCCTCCTCGCTGCTCGGACCCTGGACCCCGAGGTCTCTCCGAGGGCAGAGATGGTGCCTGGGTTGGGTCCGCCTCTCACCTCCTCCTGCCCAACGGCTGTGCTTCCTCAAGCTAATTTTAGACGGGCCGGGTTTCCGTCTGAGTACGAAGGCTGTGGGGCCCAGTTGTGACAGTTGGTGGCCCCAGTGTCTCCGGGATGGGCAGCTGCCCAGCCTGAGCCTCCTCCTGGTTGTCCAGGAAGGGACGCATGCAGAGGGACAGATCTGTGCTGGCTCAGACTCACAGAGATCCTCTTGCCTCAGCCTCCCAAGTGAGTGCCAGGGGCTGGGATTTCAGGCGTGCCCACGCCTGTCTCTTCCAGTTTTACTTGTGTGCTTGGTCTGTCCTCGGCAAGCAGGGCAGGTAGCTGGCACTCAGGACTCTGTGCAGATATGCAGTTGTCCCCCACGGCCGGCTCCCAGCCCTGCCCGGCCCTGCCTGCTGCTGGTGACTCATGAAGACCTTGCCTACACCTGCCTCAGAGGCCCTGCGGTTTGGGTCCCCAGGGCCCCGCTATAGGGGGCAAACTACAAAGCTGCAATGTGGACAGGGACCTGGGGCACCCGGTGGGGTGGGCCAGGCCAGCTCCCCGCCTCTCCACACCCCTCAGACGCACCTCCGACACCACCAAGTACCCATTCTCTGCCCATTCAACCACGAACCCGTATTTTTTGTATGTGGTTTGGTTTCTTGACACAGGGTCTCGCTCTGCAGTCCAGGCTGCCCTTGAACTCTCGGTGGTGATCCTCCTGCCTCAGCCTCCCGAGTGCTGGGATTATAGGCGTGTGTCCTCATGTCCAGTTTGGACCACTTATTGGGTGCATTCCTCAGTGTGTTGTTTTTGCTTTCTTTTCTTTCTTTTTTTCTTTTTTGGCTCTTAGGAATAAAGCTACTTATTTCTTAATGCTCAGCTCTGAGCAATTCAAAAGGGCTGAAATGTAGAGCAGGGGGAACACTGTACTCCTGTCCGCTGCATGTGGTATGTGGCTATAATTACACCACCATGGGTGCTGGGTGTGGTGACCAGACACCTGTCATCCCAGCACTTGGGAGGCTGAGGCAGGAGGATTGATGTGAGCTCGAGACCAGCCTGCGCTACAAAGTGAGCTCAAGGCCAGCCTGAACTGCATAGGGAGACCCTGTCTCAAAAGACAACAAAACAAAGCAAACCAAAACACAACAAAACAAAAAACACCATGGGAGGCTGAGGCAGGAGGATCCTGAGCTCAAAGTTGGCCTGAACAACATGGCCAGACCTTCTCAAAGCCTCAATCAATCAATCAATTAATGAGTCAGAATTTCTACTCTGCCAGAGACCCTGTAAGGAAGAGGAGTCTTAGCATTTGCAAAATTCATCTTAGTCTTAGTTTTTCTTTTGGGTCCTGAGACAGGGTCCACTGTGCAGGCCAGGCTGGGCCTGAACTCACGGGGGTCCTCCTGCCTCAGCTTCCCCAGGAGGGCTGGGTGACATGCGTGCACCCTGATGCCCGGCTTGTTTTAAAAATTTGTATTTTGGGACATGGTCATGCCGAGTCGCTCAGTTGCCCAGGAGGGCCTCAAACGTTCCCCGAGGGCCGGGCTTTTTGTGTCCCACCCACACTGCACGCCCCCAGCTCTGCGGGCTGTAGACCCGGAGTGAGGCTGTGCGCGCCGCGCTCCGCTGACTTCAAAGCCAGGACAGTGAGGCGGAGGCAGCAGGTGGCGGCACAGGGGACAGCTGGCGTGTCAGCCCCGGCCGGGCCATCAGAAGCGGCTCCGGTCCCGGGGCCCCTTGGGGTTATTTCCCGAGTTGCACAACCCGGGCCCGCGTGCGCAGGCAGGCAGTGTCGGCCCTCGTGCACACACAGCTGCCTGGCAGATTGTCATCTCAGCCCTCGCCCAGGCCAGAGCCGCTGAGCTGGCACTTGCGCCCTTGGGTCTCGGGCAGACGCCGGCTGTGTGGATGGATCAGGGAATCGGGCTGAGGCCTCAGTTACCTTGACAGCAATTGGGGGGACGAAAGCCAGGGGGCCGAGGCTGGACCTGAACCCCAACCAGGGCAAGGAGGAGGAGGAGGAGGAGATCCTCCTGCCTCAGCCTCCCGAGTGCTAGCATGACAGATGTGCACCCCCCAACACCCGGCTTCTTTTCCAAAGTAAATTCATGTCCCTGTGTGTGGGGCTGGGCATGGAACCCACCAGGGCAAGCACCACCACGCCCAACTTTGGGGCACATGCGTGTGGTCTGAGCGTGTGTATAGCTTCATTTACATATGCAAATCAGGCGCATGGTGTATGATACATGCTGTTATATGTAATGTTTGCCTATTCATTCTGTGCACTGTACTCAACATGTGAGGTCATACACGTGCACAGTGCATGTCATGTATGGTGTGCTATGGCGTGGTGTACTACAGTAGTGGTGAGTTATGGTCTCTACATATAATAAGTGATATAATATGCAGGTATATAACACATGCTGTGACACTGTCTTAAATGATAGAGTCAGTCATTCTTAGTAAATATATCACAACAATTATATTATTGATACAAGATAGTATATCATGATCTATAATTATATTATTGATATATAGTAGTGTATCATGACATAATTATGTCATTGATGTATAATAGAATAACCTGATATGTGTGTGATTATTTTATTGATATATAATAGTACATCACGACACAGTGAGGTTACTGACATAATGAATAACATATATGTCATTATATTATTGCTATATAAGAGGGTATCTTGACCTATGATGCTATTATGGGCATATAACGTAAGGTATCATAACATAGAATCCATACATCAGACGTGACTATGTGTGACACCCTGTTTACGTCTGCAGTGAAGGAGCGTTATTTATGAACACACCGTACACCAGGCAGCGCCTGTAACATGCACGTGAATATCACACAACGCTCACGAGAACTCAAGTCCCACGTCTGATCAGCAGTCCCACGCATGCCTGCTACGAACACAACGCACTCGTCCCACACGGCAGAGTGTGACACGGCCAGGAAGCCACGGCACGGGGGTGCCGCGGGCGCACGGTGCTCAGCGAAGACGGCCGGCGCCGAAGGACGCAGCGTGGGGGACTCAGGTGCGGGAGGAGCAAGTGCTCGGAGTCGGGAAGCGGCCCCGTGGGTGCCGGGGGCTGGGAGGGCTGGGAGGGCTGCGGTGCCCTTCGCGGGGGTGAGAGGGCTCTGGAACCACAGGGCCCGGCTGGTGGGGCAGCAGTCCACGTGCTAAACACCCCTCAACTGTTTCCTGCCGTCGTCATGGTTATTATCACCCCGATCATGGTTAGCATTACCGCTATAATTATGATTATGATTATTTCGTACCACTGGGGGTTGAATCCAGGGCCTCTGCTCTGAGCTCCGTCTCCAGCCCTTGCTAAAGACACACTTTGATTCTGAGACAAGGTCTCGTTAAGCCCCAGGCTGCCCCCACCCCATCTTCCTGCCTCAGCCTTCCAGGGAAGGAAGCCAGCGGCCGGCAGGCAGCAGACAGGGGCCAGGCCTGGCTTCTCACTCAAATCCGTCCCTTGTGTGTCCTGCTCTCCCCAGCTGCTCCCGGGGGCCACCTTCCCTCTGTGGACAGAGCAGCTACAGCAGCCTAACTTCTGTCTCTTTGTGGGACACGGCCAGGCCCCCCTGGAGCCCCACAGTCTGCTGGGAAAACGATGGACTCCAGCCGGAGACTGTCCTGCCTCTGCTTCCTGTAGCACTGCAGGGAAATAGGAGCTAGGGCTGCAGCGACCCCACGTAAAAAGCAGGGTGTGTTTTCCAGGCACAGTAGGGAGTGTGTGTTTGTGGGGTTGGGCTTGGCAATGAGTCTCAAGGTCCCCAATGTGTCCCCAGAGCCCAAGGGGGTGGACGGGTGTGACCCCGGGTGGGGTGAGGTCATAGTTCTCATTTGGCAGTTGGGTGAGGGCCCAGGCAGAGGCCTGGGGGTGCAGAACGGGAGAGTGAATGAATGAATAAATGAATGGACGGGTCTGAGGACCTCTGGGGTGTCCCAGTCTGGGGGCACAAGTGGCTCCAGTCCAAGCTCCTGGATCCAGCCCTGCCTGAAGCCCCATGCGATTCTGAAACAGCCGACCTCACAGAGGCTGCCTTGGCTTGGACTGGAGCAGGCTGCCCTTTCCAGCCTCCTGCCAACCCAGGGTCACCTGCTCCAGCCCGGACCAGACGTGTGTGCTCTTCCGTCCTACAATGCCACAGACATGGACCAGCCCCACATCCCGGGAGGCTGAGGCGGGAGGATCTCGAGTTTGAGCCCAAGCCTGAGGAGCTTGGAAATTCAGCCAGACTTGGCCTAACGTTAAAAATAATTGAAGCCGGGGGCTGGGGGCAGAGCTCAGTGCTGCTGATTGAGCGCTCTGTCTATTCCCGGCTGTGCCGGCAAGCTGAGCTGGACCCCAGGTGTGCTGTTATGTTACGTTCTTTGTTATATTTTGTTTTGAGGTGGCCCTCGCCAAGGCGCTCAGTTGCTGGATTGGGCCAGGACCTGCCATCCTCCTGCCTCAGCCTCCCACGGTACTGGGATGACAGGTGTGCACGCTGCTGGACTCTATTTTTAAAAACCAGCAGCAACCTCCCTCCCGCCCCCAGGCCGAGCGCAGAACAAAGCCCAGGTGTTTCCGGAGCTCAGGACGCATAAACAATGAGGGCAGTGAGCAGACTCTTGGCCCCAGCTCAGCGGGGGGACGACGCTGGGAGCACAGCGCAGGGCGGGGTCTGTCAAGTTCTGGCACCACGGGAGCCGAGTCTGGGAAGCGGCCTCTGTGTCCTCCAGGAGGTAAACAGGTGAGGAAAAGGTGCAGTTTACACACTGAGGAGTATTACACAGCCAGGAAGAAGGACAGGCTTGGGTGCTATGTAGGAAAATGGCTGCACCCGGACACCGTGATGTTCAGGGAAATAAATGAGACTCACGAGTTTCAGGTCTCCCTGTTCCTCTCCTGTGAGAAACGCAGAGTATAAAGAGCAAACAAAGTTTCTGGTACTGGGGATTGAACCCACCGAACTCCACCCTCGGCCCTTTTGCATTCCTATTTCAAGACAGGGCCTCACTGTGTTGCCTGCGATGGGCTTCAGTTTGCTTGTGACCCTCCTGCCTCAGCCTCCCCCAGAGCTAGGATGCAGGTGGGCACCGCTCCAGGACGAGTCTGCATCCCTCCCGCCCCGCGTCCCTGTGACTTACAGCGGCTCTTGGACAGCTGTGATCCCGGCGGTGGCGGCTGTGGAGCCCCACAGTGCCCCCACCCCGACCGCGGGGAGACCCCGTCTGACGCACGCCGGGTGCCCACAGTGCGGGCGTGCAAGTGCTGGGTCCGCTGCAATGGTGGCCACTTCCTCTTTCTCCCCCCAGCCTGGGCTTTACATACTCCGCTGGGGCAGGGCTCCACCCCCATCCCTTAAATTTTTTTTTTTTAATTTTGAGACCTGGTCTCGCTAAGTCATTAATTTACGCAGGTTGGGTTCACACTTGGGATCTTCCTGCCTCAGCCTCCTGGAGTGCTGAGTGTTTGTTCATTGTTAAACCATCGAGGAAGTGCATTACAGATCATACACAGCTGTGTGTTTGCTACTCAGAGGAGCCTGCTGGGTGTGGACTCTCTCGGAGATTTCCCAGGGATATGGGCTGAGTTGCATCCCTGGATGTTTGTTGATTGACTGTCTGACCCCCAGAATCTCAGATGTACTATGTGTGGAGAGCTGGAGAAGGTAAACTGAGTCCCACAGGACCAGATCCTGCTGAGAAGAAGACAGGAGGATGCAGACACATGGAGAGACGTGCGTGTGGGACATGGGGAAGAGCTGGTGCTACCCACATCTGGACCTTGGGCTCACCTCCAGGATCTGCATCTGAAGGGACTGTGCTATGAAGCAGGTAGCACTGCTCACAGTAACCAAGAAACAGAAGCTGCCTGTGTGCGTCTGCATGGATGAACGAATATTGGAAGTGGGGTGCGTATATGCAAAGGAATACTATGTAGCCACGAAAAAGGCACAGCCCCCATGTTGGTGCCAGTGTGTACACCTGGAGCCCAGGTTGGGAGCTGAGGCAGGCGCAGGAGGGTAAGTGCCGAACAGTGGCCCGAGTGTGGGCATACGGGAAAAGTGGATTCTGAGGGGCAGCAGCTCCTGTCCTTGTCCACACATCTGGCACCGGAAAGCAGCACGTGGTGGGTGTGGAGCGTCGTCCCCCGGAAACACCGAGGGTCCTCCAGCACTCGGGGAGGCTGAGGCAGGATGGCGCCAAGCCCATGTCTCTGTCTGCGTTTTTGTTGCTTCTTTCTGGTGTTAAAGCAGTGGCGTTGCTCGTGTCAGAGGTCAGGAGGAACAGAGCTGAGCTGGAACGTGGGGCCGTGTTCACCCTCCCCGTTCCTGCGTTGGTGGGTGCCTGGCTGGTCTCCTCTCCTGGCCGCCAAACTCTGCGTTGCTCACTGTGAGCTCAGGGGAGCCCCTGTGGAGCGTCACCTTCGTGTCCTTTGGATGCACAGCTAGAAATTTATGTCAAACCTATGAGGGAGTACTACGCAGCCACGAAAAGAAGGAGACCGTGCCACTTACAGCAGAATGGCAGGCTCTCTCGGGCTTTATATGCGGTGACGTAAGCCGGATACAGAAAGAATTACCACCTGTGTGAGGCTGAGCAGAGAACGGCGACCGCTAGAGGTCGCGCAGAGGTTTGTGCGCGAGGCGGGGCTTGCTCAGTGCGCACCCTCTACGTGGGTCTGCCGTTCCGACCCATCAAGAGCTGTTTGAAATGGCATCTATCGCGGCTCTGACTTGCGCCTCCACAGATGAAGGTCAGAGTGTCCACTGCAGCTGTTGCTTGTGTTTTTCGGCCCTGATATGGAGGCTGAGGCAGGGGGATCTCCAGGCAGCCCAGGGCATGGCAGGGGAAGCGACGAGGGTGGGGTGTGGGCTGGCGCCCTGGTTCCCCTAAAGCGAAGCACTCGGTGGGAGCCTGGCTCTGCCTTCCTTTCCTTTTCCTTCTTTTTTTTTTTTTGTCTGCTGTATTTGGGCTCTTGCTTAAGATCCTCCTGACTCAGCCTCCCAACTAGCTAGTGTCGCAGCTGTCTGCCTTCTCAGACTGTTTATCTGCTTCTGTTTCATTTTGTTTTTGCAATCATGGGGGTTGTATCCGGAGCCTCTGCACTGAGCCCCATCGCTGGCCTTGTTTTAAAAATTTTGAGACAGGATCTCACTAAATTACTACATTGCCCAGGCTGAACTCAAAATAGCAACCCTCCTGCCTTGGCCTCCCAGAGTGCAGGCAAAGCAGGATTTCTGCACGGGTCCCATAGCTGTCTTTCTGCTGTGATCCAGGTTGGACCCCGTGTGATTCGCTCTGTAGCCCAGGCTGGGCTTGAATTCACAGGAGAGACCCTCCTGCCTCAGCCTCTTCCCAAGTGCTGGGATCACAGGTGGGTGTCACCAAGGCTCACGTGCTTTTCAGTTTTTTCTTAGATTTTCATTTGTTTGCGGTGCAGGGTGGGCTTAGAACCCAGAGCCTTGTTTGTGCAGTTTTTGCCATGAACTGCCCCACCAACCTGAGCGAGGCCTGCACAGGGCCTGGGGCTGCAGTCATAAGATGCCCTGTCCCCAGCCAGCCCTGACCGGTGGCTCTGCTGTCGGGCTGCATGGTGGCCCCAAAGAGGTGTCTGTATCCTGACCCCAGAACATGGACAGGGCCTGATTTGGCTCCAGTTGGGCCGGGTGTGGGGGCGCACACCTGCCATCCTGGCACTCAGGAGGCTGAGGCAAGACAATCGCTGCAAGTCTGAGGCCAGGCTGGGCTACAGGGAGAGACCCTGTCTCCAACGCACAAAACAAAATAACAGCGAATGCGAAGAGTAAAAGGTCACTGTTTGGGGAGCTGGGTAGGTCCTCAGGGTGTGGGTTGACGGCCCGAGTCACCACAGGGAAACCCTGCTGCTGGCTCACTTCAGAGTCGGGCAGCCCGGCCCGGGTCCCTTCCCTCTGAGATCATCTCTCTCAGGTTTCCTGAGCCCTGAAGGAATAAGACTTCCTTCTGAAAGTCCTTCGTCCCTTCCTCTGCCTGAATCTGCACAACAATGGTAGTTTTCTGTACTGAAATTCAAACGCTGGTTTTACTTCCTGCAGAGCAAAGGGCTGCAGGTATTGAAATGCTTCCTCTCCATTAAATTTTGTCAACGTTGATTAAAGAGACAAAACCATGTTATACATTCTCATGTACACATGATGGAGTACTATTATGCTGAGAAGAAGGGTAAACTTGAGTCACCTGTAGGAAAATGGATATTGCTCAAAACCAGGTTGGCAAATGAAATAAATCAGAGTGTAAATAAAGACAAAAGGAAAGTGAGATGATGGGAACTTGGGAGGTAGAGCTTTCACAAGGGGAGGGATCCAGAGGTGGACTCATTAAAACACAGAACAGCAAAAATAAAACACTTGGGCTGGGAATTCATGCCCCAACACAGAGAGCTGTGGCGTAGACTTTCCTCTGCATTTAAGTGAATAGAACATTTTTTATCTAAAAGAAAGTCCACTCTGAGGCAAGCATGTTATTGGTTGGGATCATCTTGACTTTTGGATTAGAGGTTTCCAGAGAAACGGGAGAGACAGACAGACAAACAGAGAAAGAGACAGAAAGACAGAGACAGACAGAGACAGAGACATGGATGTCATGGTGGGTGGATGGGTGGATGGGTGGATGGGTGGGTAGATGGGTGCCTGGATTGGTGGATGGGTGG
>PVLD010037461.1:0-10233 GCA_004027595.1 Dinomys branickii | reverse complement strand
GCTGAGAGTTCCGCTTAAAAGGCTGTACAGATATTGGTTAGATACTCCCTACCTAGTGACCTGGGTGAGGTGT
Organism: Dinomys branickii; assembly: GCA_004027595.1. Taxonomy (NCBI): domain Eukaryota; kingdom Metazoa; phylum Chordata; class Mammalia; order Rodentia; family Dinomyidae; genus Dinomys; species Dinomys branickii. The sequence goes on along the minus strand of PVLD010037461.1, from coordinate 10,160 downwards.
GTAAGACCGCTCCCCCGCCCTCCCAGGGTTCCCTGCAGGTATAGGGATGGATCTCCTCCCCCACTCGGTGATCTGGTCGCGAGTGCCGATATCTCACCAGTTTTTGGAGTCCCTGCAGGCAGGAAGGTTCCAAGGTGCCAGTCTATCCTTTGGGGCTTTCTGCGCGGCACGCCCGATGTGCACGAAATGTGGGACTGCTGGGCGTTGCCGCCGCCAAAAAGCCGATCTCTGTCGCGAGTCGCCAGAGAGCTGCGCCGGCTCGGGAGGCGGGAGGGACCGAGCTGTCTGTGTTCTCAGGGCATTCGGACCCAGCCAATGTTCCTCCCCGCACGGAGCGTCTCTGGCTCCCGGCGTTTCGGGCCCTCTGCGCGGCCTGCCCGATACGCGCAAAACGTGGGACTGCCGGGCGTCTCCGTCGCTAACAAGCCGATCTCTGTCGGGAGTCACTGGAAGGCTGCACCGGCTCGGGAGTCGGGAGGGACCGAGCTGGCTGCACTACCAAGGCGTTCGCACCCAGCCAATCTTCCTCCCCGCGCGGAGCGTCTCTTGCTCCCAGCTTTTGGGCCTTTCCGCGCGGCCTGCCCGATACGCGCGAAATGTGGGACCGCCGGGCATTGCCGCCGCCAAAAAGCCGGTCTCTGTCGGGAGTCTCCGGAAAGCTGCACCGGCTTGGGAGGCGGGAGGGACCGAGGTGGCTGCGCTTCCAGGGCGTTCGGATCGAGCCAAACATTCTCTCCCCGCAGAGCGTTTCTGGCTCCCAGTGTCTGGGGCTTTCTGCACGGCCCACCCGATACGCGCGAAATGTGGACTGCCGGGCGTTGCCGCCACCCAAAAGCCGATCTCTGTTGGGAGTCGCCGGAAAGCTGCACCAGCTCGGGAGGCGGGAGGGACCGAGCTGGCTGTGCTCCCAGGGCGCTTGGACCGAGCCAAGCTTCCTCCCCGCGCAGATCGTCCCTGGCTCCCAGCATCTGGGGCTTTCCCATGTCTCGCCACGGCAGCCTGGTCTGCCCTACCGCATCTCCCCCGGCATCTCAGAGAAATACGCCCAGTTTGAACTTCCCAGCCGAGGTCCCGGCATTCACGCTCGCCAAGTCTGTCTCGAGCTGGTGGTGCTTATTAAGGAGGATCACTCCCTTGCTGCTCACCTGGTTGCCATCTTCCCATCTGTGTCTCTCCAATTGGTTCTAACTACGGGCATGGCTTTCCATTATGATTTGTATTTCCAGGATTGTTGATTGATTCCTTTTCATCACCACTATTTTTTTTTTTTTTTTGGTCTTGGATATGAAACACAGGGCCTTCACACTGAGCTACATCCCCAGTCACTTATACTATTATCTTTTTGTATATTTGGTGTTGTTGTTTTTTTTTTCACATTGTGTCTTGCTCAGTCACTAAATTGCTTGGGCTGTGTTTAAACATGCCATATTCCTACCTCAGGCTCCTAAGTGCTCAGATTACAGGCATGTGCCAATTGCCTGGTTGAATCTGTAGTTCTTTACTAAGGCTTTCATTCATATTCCTCATCATTGTCTCTAATTTAATTAGTTTTTTATGAGATTCTTTAATCTCCTGGAAAATCTGATTAATGAAATCATTCATCTGTTTATATCTTCTTTGTGCTCATGGAACATCTTGGTAATTTCCTCATGCATTATTCTCTGATCTCTTCAAACATTTGGCTTTGGAGTTCTTTGCCTGAGACTTCGTTCCACTGTAGTTCTCATGAGATCATACCTTGGGCAATAATTAATTTTTGAGGCATTGTTTTGCTTTACTTTCTCATGATTCTTATACTTCTTTGTTAAGTGTTGTGGATCAGTAGGGCTCAAAAGCTCTGCCACTGTAGTAGAGATCTCTTTAGTAAGTGCATTATGCCCTGTGATGTGCCTTTAGCTTTGGGTGTGATTTAGTACATGGACACATACTCAACTTACTCAAAGAAAAATGATTGGTTCCTAGCACTGAATTTGAAGGAGAGAACAGCCACTGGGAATACTAACATCCAAAGATCCAATCATGAGGACTTCAGGGAAGATGACGACCAGGTGAGCAGCAAAACAAAGATCCTCCCTGATAGAGAGCTCCAGCTCGCCACAGGTTTGGCATGCGCAAGTGCTGGGACCAAGGCTGCGAAGTTCAAACTGAACGTGTTGCTCTGCACTGCCCAGGCCACAGCAGCGAGGCACAGGCAGGCCAGTAGTGCTGGGCACCTGAAGCGCTCGGTGCGGTGCGCGGGCAGCAGCTCAACTGGGTCCAAGCACCTCGAGGGTGCCCGCGGTGGGCCAGACCCTCCCACCTCCCGACACTGTGCAGCTCGCCAGCGACTGCGGCCAGAAATTGGCTTTTTGGTGGCTGCAGCATGGGGCAGACTCGGAGCCCACACTCCTCGGGCAGGCTGCACTAATCCGGGCTGTGGATCGGGGTCCTGGTCCAGTCCCCGCCCCTGCTGCCAGTGCCTTCCTTGGCCTGCAGCCCGCGGGCACTGTGGTGGCTGCAATCGGCGACTCCTGTGAGAGTGCAGAGCAGACAGAGAAGCACCGCGGAGTGGCGGATCACAGGTGAAACATGAAATATCAGCACTTTGGGACCTTCCCGCTTGCACGGATTCGGAGACGGGGTGAGCCGATTGAGTGCCCCGACGGACTGGATCACTGAGTGGGGGAGGAGCTCGGTCCCCATGACTGCAGGGACAACTGGATGGGCGTAGGAGCTGTTTACATGCCTCGGGGAGGTCTCTGGGTAGGGAGTAACTCTGCCCACAAACCAGCATCTCAGCAGCCTTTTGAGCGGAACTCTTAGCAGAAAGATTAGGGGACATGACCTGAAGAGAAGGAGCCATTGGAGCAGCCTTGCAACAGACCTTTGCCTGGTGAACTGCCTGGGTAATTTATAGCTCAATAGTTTGAATCTGATATCCAAAAATGGGAAGACAGAAGAACAAAACACAGTCTCAGAACAGAACCCCACCCAGAACAAGTCCTGGATATGAGGATATAGGGGAACCAGGAAGCCACATACCTGAACTTCTGAAACGATTGCATTCAAAATAAAGAAACATCTCCATCAGGCCACAGAAGAGATTAAAGCAAAAATAAGCCACATACCTACAATTTACGAAAAGATTACGTCCGAAGTAATGAAACAACTCCATCAGGCCATAGAACAGATTAAAGCAGAAATTAGTCACATACCTGCAATCTTGGAAACGATCACATCCGAAGTAAAGAAACCACTCCATCAGCCAAAAAGAGATTAAAGTAGAAATATTCTCTCAGACAAAAAATGAACTGAAAACTATAATGGAAAAAATGTTCCAAACACAAAGAGAAGAAATAGATAAAAGAATAGAAGAAAATAGGAAAAAAATTGAAAGGTTACAAGAGCAATTTAGGAATGGATGAAACAGATCCAAAGAGATTGCCAGGAATTGAAAACTTCCATTGAAAGCAGGAAAAACTGCTTAAATGAAGCCGAAGATAGAATTTCAGATCTTGAAGACAGCATGGCAGCTAATGAACGTGAAAGGAAGGATCTCACGAAGTCATCAAGGATCCAAGAAAAATCAATCCAACAGCTGCAAGGTGAGGCAAAAAGAAAAAATATTCGAGTTACAGAAGTTAGTGAAACACCAGGAGACAACACAAATGATACAAAAAGAATATTTGCTGAAATAATAGCAGAAAATTTCCCAAACATGGTAAAAGATACTGAAGTACAGTTAATCCAGGCATATAGAACCACAACAAGCCAAAATCCAAAGAAAACCACACACAGACATGTAATAGTCAAGATCCCAGACATCCAGCAAAAGAAAACAATACTAAAAGCTGCTAGAGAAACGAAACAGATCACCTACAAAAGAAAGCCCATAAGAATCACAGCAGATTTCTCAACAGAAACCATGAAATCAAGAAGAGCTTGGAGTGAGGTATTACAGCTTCTGAGACAAAACAACTTGCAACCCAGAATGATGTATCCTGCAAAACTATCCTTCAAATTCAATGGAGAAATAAAATATTTCCACGACAAAGAACAACTGAAGAACTTCATGAGTGCCAAACCAGCATTGCAAAAAGCACTAAAGATATTCTAGACAGAGAAAAAAGTGACCACAATCCCAAGAACAATAATAGAAATAAACCCTCAAAGAGAACAAGTAAACAGACAACAAAAGAAGGACAACAACAACAAGTAAATAACATGACTAGAATAACCCAGCATATAACCAGGATAACCATTAATGTAAATGGCCTCAATTTACCTGTCAAAAGGAAAAGATTGGTAGAGTGGATTAAGGAACACAATCCAACGATATGTTATATACAGGAAACACATTTTACTCAAAAGGAAATCCACAGGCTGAAAGTTAAAGGATGGGACACAATTCCCCATGCAACAGATCCACAGAAAATAGCAGGGGTAGCTATTATGTTTGCAGACAATGTAAACTTCAAATCAAAAACAATCAAAAGAAATAAAGAAGGCCATTACATACTAGGTAGGGGAAAGCTGCAAGAGGAAGAGGTAACAACCCTAAACATTTATGCACCACGCAATGGAGCACCAAACTTTACAAGTCAAATCTTAAGAGACACGAAAAATCAAACAACTAATAACACTATTGTAATAGGGGACCTAAACACCCCTCTAACACAAAGAGAAAGGACAACAGGACAGAAACTCAGCAAAGAAATAACAGACCTTAACCAAAAGTGTGAACAAATGGACTTAGTAGATGTATACAGAGTGTTCTATGCCACAACATCAGAATACACATTTTTCTCAGCTCCACATGGGTCTTTCTCTAAAATTGTCCACATTCTAGCCCATAGAGCATATCTACAAAAATGTAAAAGAATTGAAGTTATCTCATGCATATTATCAGAGCACAGTGCAATGAAATTGGAAATTAATGACAAAGAGAACTCCAAAAACCACATAAATGCTTGCAAATTAGACAACAACCTCCTGAATAACCAATGGGTCACAGAAGAAGTTAAAGAAGAAATTAAAAAATACCTACAAATAAATGACAATGCAAGTACAACCTACCAAAACCTGTGGGATGCAATGAAAGCAGTCCTCAGAGGGAAATTTATAGCAGTGAAATCATATACAAAGAAAACACAAAGAGAGCAAATGAATAGCCTAATGCTACACCTCAAACTCTTAGAAAAAGAGGAACAAGCCAAACCAAAAGCCCAAAGAAGGGGGGAGATTATAAAACTCAGGGCAGAAATTAATACAATTGAGATGAAGAAAACTCTACAAAAAATAAGTGAATGAAAGAGTTTGTTCTTCAAAATAATAAATAAAATTGATAAACCCCAATCCAACCTTATCAAAAAAAGAAGGGAAAGAACTCAAATTCATGCAATAAGGAATGCAAAGGATGAAATCACTACAGAGCCCAAAGAAACCCAAAAGATCACTAATACCTACTTTCAAAATATTTACTGCCATAGGATAGAAAATTCAGAAGAAATGGACAGATTCCTAGAAAGGTACAAATTACCATAATTGGATCAGGCAGAAGTAAAAATCCTGAACAACCCAATATCAATTAATGAGATTGAAAATGTCATTAAAAACTTACCAACAAAGAAAAGCCCAGGCCCTGAAGTATTCACAGCAGAATTCTATAAAACATTCAGAGAAGATTTATTGCCAACACTCCTCAAACTCTTCAACGAAATCAAAAAGTAAGCAACTCTCCCTAACACATTGCTGGAGGCAAGTATTATACTGATACCAAAACCAGAGAAAGACCCAACCAATACAGAGATCTGTAGGCCAATCTCTCTAATGAACATAGATGCAAAGATACACAACAAAATACTAGCAAATAGATTACAGCGAATCATAAAGAAAATTATACACCAAGACCAGGTAGGATTCATTCGTGGAATTCAGGGATGGTCCAGTATTCGCAAATCAATTAATGTAATACATAATATGAATACAGCCAAAGACAAAAACCGTATGATAATCTCAATAGATGCAGAAAAGGGTTTTGATAAAGTTCAACATGCATTCATGTTAAAAACCTTAGAAAAAATAGGAGTAGATGGCCTCTACCTCAATCTGATCAAGGCCATCTATGACAAACCAACAGCCAACATCATACTACAAGGATGAAAACTAAAAACTTTCACTTTAAAGTCAGGAACAAGACAAGGATGTCCATTGTCACCACTTCTATTCAACATAGGTCTGGAAGGATTAGCCAGAGCAATTAGACAAGAGAGTGAAATGAAAGGAATAAAGATAGGAAAGGAAGAAGTAAAACTCTCACTATTTGCAGATGACATGATACTATACATGGAGAAACCCTAAAACTCCACAAGAAAACTCCTGGAATTAATTGACAAATTCAGCAGCATAGCTGGATACAAAGTCAACACCCAAAAATCAATAGCATTCCTGTACACAAACAACAAACAGACTGAGAGAAATTGAGGAAACAGTACCTTTTACAATAGCATCCAAGAAATTGAAATACTTAGGAATGAATCTAACAAAGAATGTGAAAGATTTATTCAGTGAAAACTACAGTACTCTGAAAAAAGAGATCGAAAAGGATTTCAATAAATGGAAAAACATACCCTGCTCATGGTTACGAAGAACTAACATTGTGAAAATGGCCATACTACCAAAACTGTTGTACAGATTCAATGCAATTCCCATTAAACTACCATTAGCATACCTCAGAGATCTAGAGAAAATATGTCTTACATTCATCTGGAACCCGAAGAGACCCAGAATAGCAAAAGCAATCCTGGGCTACAAGGACAAGTCAGGTGGAATCACAATCCCTGACCTGAAAGTATACTGCAAAGCTACTGTAATAAAATCAACCTGGTACTGGCTAAAAAACAGACCTGAGGATCAATGGAACAGACTGGAAGATGCAACCACAATGACAAACCCACTCAGCAACCTAACATTTGACAAAGGAATCAACCAAACTCACTGGAAAAAAGATGGCCTGTTTAATTAATGGTGCTGGAAAAACTGGCTTGCCTTTTTCCAAAAACTGAAAATAGACCCCAGTCTATCACCATGCACCAAACTCAGGTCAAAATGGATCACAGACCTCAACATTAAAACAGAAACTCTAAATCTATTGGAAGAGAAAGTAGGTAAAAATCTTGAAGACATAGGAGTAGGCAGAGAGTTCATGAACAAAAATGAAACTGCAAGGGAAACACTTCTAAGAATCAATAACTGGGACCTCATACTTCTGAAAAGTTTTTGTACATCTAAAGAAATCACCAGCTAAGTAAAAAGAAAACCCACAAATTAGGAAAATATCCTAGCTGGCTGTCCCTCAGACAAAGGTATTCTATCTAGAACATGCAAAGAATTAAAAAACATGTACCTGTCCAAATTCAAAGACCCAATCCAGAAATGGCATCTGAGATGAATACACACTTCTCTAATAAAGAAATACAGAAGGCCAATAAATATATGAGAAAATGATCCACATCTTAATCATTCGAGAAATGCAAATAAAAACAACATCGAGATTTCATCTCACCCCAGTTAGACTCGCCAGTATGAAAAATCATCCAATAACAAATGCTGGCGAGGCTGTGGAGAAATAGGGACTCTATTACACTGCTGGTGGGAATGCAGACTGGTGCAACCACCGTGGAGAGCAATTTGGAGATTTCTCAGCAATGTAGGTCTAGAGGTTCCATTCAAACCAGCTATTCCCCTTCTGGGTATTTTCCCAGAAGATCTGAAAACATCGTATCACTGTGATATATGTGCACCCATGTTCATAGCAGCCCAATTTGTAATAGCTAAATTGTGGAAGCATCCCAAGTGTCCAACCACAGAAGACTGTATTAAAAAACTATGGCATTTTTATATAATGGAATATTATTTAGCTATAAAGAGGGATAGATGTGGGGCCTTTGTAGGCAAATGGTTTCATTTGGACAGCATACTCATAAGTGAAATAAATCAGAGGTACATTTGCTGGCAACGTATTGTGTCACTGCTGTAAGAACCTGAGGGTGGGAATATAAAATAAGAGACATGAAGGAAATCTGTTCAAAAGCAAAGAACAGATGGAACGAGGGAAAGGAGAAAAGAAAGAGGCAAAATTGTATGTATGTATGTATGTATATACATATGTGCAGGATGGGTAACATGATTCTACTATTGTATTATGTCATTTAATGGTAAGGAATAGTTGACGACTGGTTGTTTGATCCATCTTGTATGCCTATATGTGTTATCCTGAGCATACACTTTGAAGATATCATTATGCAATGCAACAACTATTGTTGGTTTTCTGTGGCTTTGTCTATAATTCAATTCTGATTATTCTGTTGTTCTGCTACTTTGTGTCTCTTTGTTAATGCATTCCGTGTTTTTTTTCTTTTTTCTATTGTTGATGTAGTTCTTTTTCTTTCACACTTTAAAAAAAAAGAAAAGAAATATTATATAAAAAATGTAAGTACGTATGTATATGCTGCATATCTAACATAGTTGTACTACTGACTTAGGTCACTTTATTGTAAGGAATAGTTGATGATTAATTGTTTCATCAATTTTGCATGTCTATATCTATGTTCCTGAATATATACTTCGAAGTTATCAATATGTAATGCAACAACCATTGTTGATTCCCTGTCACCTTGTCTGTATCTCAGTTTTGATTCTACCATTCTTATGCTACTTTGTGTCTGTTTGTTAATGTTTTTGTTCTTTTACTTCTAAAATAAAAAAAAATCCAATCATATACTGATGCATAATTTAGAGGTAGTGCAGTGCTAAACTTGTTTAGCAAGTTTTATACCCTTTCAAAATCCAGAAATAAAAAATGATTAGTAATGAGAGAGAAAGTTCTAGGAGATATGAGAAGATAACATAGAAAAGGATTTTTAAGATAAAGATGAAAGATTTGGAAAAATGGAGTCTAAAATTAACAAAAGCAAATGAAACAGGAGAAAGTAGTTTTTGATGATAATTTTTTTATCCTTTGAAAGACTGAGGAAAGGAGCTAGTTTGGATGAGTATGTGTAGGGGTAGAGGGAGAGGAAGGGGTTTATGAGTAGAAAGTAGGAAAGTCTTCATGGTGATTGTATCTAGTTTATAAATTATCAGAAACTCTATGTTAGAAGACTGAAGCAATGAGTTTTGATGATGGAAAATCTGTTGGTAGATGTAAGACAGTATAGAAACAACAGTTATCATTAGCATTCATGTACAATTGCTCATGAACATATACCTGCTAACATAAAAAAGTAAGAAAAATTAAATTTTTATAATAGATTTCATTTTCAAGAAAAGTAGGGGAAGGTGGACAGACATTAATGTTTGAGACAATATATGAAGGAAGACTAGGGGAGAGACTTTAAATTGGTAATGAAGGAGATACAGAGAGAATTAGTCCAATCAGTATCCTAAGAGAAACACTAATCTTAGAAATCCTATGCAACAACCCCGGTGTATGGGAAACTGAATGTGAAATGCTAACATGCTGTAGTATTTAGATTTGTCTTAATAGTTTATGTATAAAGAAATGAATAGATAGATATAAGATGAAAGACAAGTAATAAAAATATGAAGAGCTAAGAGATATGAGAAGGTGTGAAGGGAAAATGACACAGATAAGGGAAGGATGAATTTGTAGATGGAAGTTGAGAGATGAAATAGGAGACCGTATCCAATTATTGATGTGATGATCAAGTGAGGTTAGATAACATCCAGAAACAATCTTTGAAGTGGGCATATGGGATTAAGTACCAACAGTGTTTCAAAAGCAACCAAAGAAAATTTATATACATTGCTATAGCAGTGAACACACACACAAAAGCCTGTGGTTAAAAATATGAAAGGACTAAAAAAATACACTCTTATACATACATAAACACACACACATATAAAAGAAAACCTCACGAAACAAATATACAAGGCCTCTTTTTTTCAGGAGCCTCAGTTTTTATCAGAATGCTATGGCAAATTGCGAATGTTCTTCCCACTGACATGTAGCAACCTCAGCCACTTTGGGTTCCCCAGCTGTGATTCTGCCACAGGCTCTGTTGTTTAATGCCCTCAGTTCACCTGCCTCAGCTTCCCATGTTCCCCACTTGCAGTTATGTCTCAGTTCTACCCAGGGTTTTTCTGGACAGCAAATTCAG
>PVLD010037460.1:0-10233 GCA_004027595.1 Dinomys branickii | reverse complement strand
TTTGCATGTCTGTATATGGGTCCATACATCTACAATTCGAAGATATCAATGGATAAAGCAACAACTACTGTTGAGACCATATCACCTTGTCTATAGATTAGTTGTGATTGTACTATTTTCTATGATAATGGGTGTCTGTTTGTCAATATGTTTTTGTACTTTTATGTTTCTAAAATAAAAAAAAAAAAAAAAAAAACAACACTGAGATTCCCTCTCACCCCAGAAAGAATGGCTATTATCAAGAAATCAACTAATAAATTCTGGTGAGTCTGGCAGGGAAAAGGAACACTTCTCCACTGTTGGTGGGAGTGCAGATTGATAAAACCACTGTAGAAATTAGGGTGGAGAATCGCACAAAACTAGGATTGGAAGTCCCACTTAACCTAGATATTGCCCTTCTGGGTATTTTCCCAGAAGAATTTAAAACATCATACTTTAGCGATATATGTGCACCCATTTTTATAGCAGCACAATCTGTCATAGATAAATCTTGTAAACAACCCAAATCCCCATCAAGTGGGAATGGATAAAAAAGATGTGGTATTTTCATACAATAGAATATTACTCAGCTATAAAAAAGGTAAACTTGAGGCTTTTATGGGTAAATGGATGCAACTAGAGATCACACTCATAAGTAAAATAAATCAAACGCAGACAATACGTGTAAACATCATATTGTCTCCCTAGGTTAAGAACCTGAAAGAGTAAATAAAGCTCAAAAAGTATAATAGATATTGTGAAAGGGAAAGAAATTACTCAAAGGGAAGGAACAACTGGGATGAGGGAAAGCAGAAAAAGAAAGAAGGAAATACATATATATATATGGATGGATAGCTGGGAAATTGTACTGCTGATATCTGTTGGTTTATTAAAAGGAACAGTTAATGCTTAATTTTTTGACCAATTTTTCATGTTTATACCTGGTAATCTGAACAACTAATTTGAAGATAACAATATGCAATATAACAACCATTGGTGAATTCCTACCATCTTGTTTAGTGAAGCTCTGTATTGTTTCTAAGGATTTTAATTATTGTTTTTTATTCTCTTTAATGGTTTGCTCAATCTTGTATTCTTACATCTGGTAATCTGAGAAACATCATTGAAGATAAGAATATGTAATATAACAACTACTGTTAATTACTATCATTTTGTTTTGAAACCCTGTATCATTTTTATTGTTTTTGTCATGTTGTTTTGTCTTTGTCTATGTTGTTGTTGTTATTTTTTTATCCTTTTTAAAATAAAAAAAGAATTAAAATACCAAAGTGAGCTCAAGAACAAGTCCTGAAGGATAGTATTAGGGTGCTTGTCAATGTGATGGACAGATTTCCATCTGTGCCTGTAAATCATTTCTCATACAAGTTAGGCTCCTACCTCCCACAGAGACAGGAGGAAGGGGTCCTGCACTTCCTGCTGTTACATTTTGAAGGGATAGCTCCCAGGTCTTTGAGAAAAACCACTCAGAATTGTAGAATATTTATATATATTCAAATTACAAATTTCTTTTTTTGGTACTGGGAATTGAACTCAGGAACTTGTGCTTGCCAAGCAAGGCGCTGTGCCGCTAAGCTATATCCCTGGCCCAAATTTCAAGTTTCCTAAAGCAAATGCTCTACGAAAAAGAGAGGTCGAGAGTCTAAAGCTTAGTGGAGAAGGGTAAAGCTTTCTTGATCCCTATTTTCAGCCTTAGACAGACATGTGAAGAGCTAGTCGCACTGGGTTCTGTCACTGATTCAACCCACAACTTCTCTGTACATTGATCATTCAATAAATGATTATGCATAAGGTGAACTAGAAATCACACTAAAATTATCTTTGCAAATGCTGTTGTCCATTTTCAATTTAAATGTCCCGGGAATTTGCTACTGCCCAATCACACAGTGGGTGTTTCAGTTGAGAGCACTTTCCCACCTATGTTAATCTTTCCAAAGCAGGGGATCCCAAGTTTAATTTTTTTTTTTTTGCAAAAGGTATTGTGTGTGAGGAGTATTTGACTCAGCTGGCATCTCAACTTAAAACTCTTAATAACTGCTTCCCTTCTTTCATGCGAGGATCAGTCATCTGTCACTCAATGGGCCCAGAGAGCAGGAGAAAAGGGTTTCTGACACCTGTTCTAACCAAAACATAATGAAATTCTTCTGATGAATCCCATTTTAACAGGTCATGGCATCAGACTGACAGACCCAGCAATTCATTTGATTACTGGAGCTTTACAGGGGAAAATGAGGCCAGAGAAAACCAGCTGATAAAAAGCACAGCAAAGGTCAAACAAATCAGAGAAATGACCAGCTTAATGAGCCACAAAATTATTTATCTGCTGGTAAAAAAGAAATCAGCCATAGTTCATCATACATAACCAATACCTGTCTCAGTTGATAGAACACATGATTGCTCAGACAGAAAGAAGCAGGGTGGAGGTACTCAGGTGTGCAGCCTCTGGGGAAGTTTACTGGATTTTTAACAATTTCAAACCCTAGAGACATACTCAGAGTCAAAACAATTAGGAAACCATTATTGAACGAATCCAGCATCTTGTCTGATGAAGCTTCCAGCCTGTTAAGGTGACTACACAAACGAATGGAAGCACTGAGTTGTCATTTCCTTTATCTAGTTTCTACTTATTGTTCACGTCCATCAGACTGTCCCTAAGCTGACTTTGCTGTTTAATCCTTCTGACTTTAGGATGAGCCACCTCTCTCCTCCCTAAAATGAGCTACCATGAGAATGGTCTCTAGAGACCTGCTGTGTCTCATGGTTAGCTTTAATCTTATGGTAATTTTTTGCAGATTCCTTTCCCCTTCAATGTAAGTTTGTGTCAAGCTTCTTTTTTATGAACAGACTATCTTGCTTTATACACAGGAAATTAATATTGCATGTTCTGCATAGAACGAGACAGTACATACACCTACTCCTTTGCCCACTGATAAAATTCAGGACTAGTGTGAGATCCAGCTCTGTTGGACCCTATGAAGAGAGCTGCTGTCCTCTCTCCAGTGAGGTAGTTGTTCTATATTTCAGTTCAACACAATTTTGACATCTTAATTTGGCCCTGGGCACCAGTGTCTTTTTCTCACATAAGTACAAATGAATGCAATCCTTCAAAGGAGAACGAAGTGTATTGTAAATAACCGACAACACACTAAGCATTTACATCACCCAGAAGGGAGACCTTCTATGTGCTTCATTTAAAGGACTGAGTTATTTTATTTTGAAATAAATTTGTAGATGTTGTAAAACTTGGACATAGAATCCCTTGTACATTTAAGCTAGCTTCACCCAACAGTAATATCTTAAAACTGTAGAACAATATCAAAGCCAGGAACTGGACATATGGTAAAATGCTGTTAACTATAATACTAACTAGACCAGAGTTTAGTACATTTCTACCAGATATATCCATTCCATATGTGTGTATGTGTGTGTGTGTGTGTGTGTGTGTATGTGTGTGTGTGTGTGTGTAGTACTATGCACTTTTATGTCTTGTATAGATTTGTGGGACCATCGCTACAATGGAGATACAGATTTGCTCCATCACCAGAAAGGAGCACCTTCATACTAACCATTTACAACTGGAAATATCCGCCCTACCCCAGCCATCCTTTTCCCCTGAAAACAACTATCTTGTCCTCCAACACTATAGATTTTTGTTTGTTTCATGATCATTGAAGGAATCCGACCACTGCCATCTTGATCAGAGACCGCTCTAAATGACCACTTCCCCCACAGCCCCACCTGGGGACTCAACACTATCACCCTGCTGTGGATAGCAGCCACTACTCCCCACACTTTCCCAAGCCTCAGCCTTGAGCAACCATCACAGCTGGTGCTCGCTCAAGCCTTGCTCTTGGCAGGTAGCCACACCCCCTCTCACTGAGCGCTTCCCTCCCTATGACTCCACAAAAGAACCCACACTCTGTATGAGAACAGCTGGTCTGGTCTCTGCAGCCAGAGCCATCCCTCTCAGGTTCGTTCTGCAATTAACCCGCTTGTTGAGCGCATACCTCTGTTTCTGCTTTTTCTTTTTTCTAACAGTGGTTAAATAAGTTGCAGTCATATAGTATGCAACCTTTTAAGATTGAACTTTTTCACTAAGAATAATATACTTAATATGCATCCAAGTTGTCATTTGTATCAGCAGATTGTTTTCTTTATTAGTAATAGCTCGTTGTATAGACATCTACAGTTTACTATTCTACTGAAGCACATTTAGGTTATTTCAAATTTTTCTATTACAAACAAAAATTCTATGAACTTATCTATAATTTTTTATGTAAACACAGATTTTCATTTCCCTGTTATAAATACCTAGGAGTACAACTTCTGTGTCATGTGTTAAATGTATGTTTAGTTTTGTAAGAAACTCATGTCCTCCAGAATAGCTATTCCATTTTTCACTCCCACCAGTACTGTGTGAGAGATCCAGGTTCTCTGCACAATCCCTAGCATTTGACATTATAAATATTTTTAATCGAATAGTTACAATATGTGTACAGTGATACGTCATTGTGATCAGAATATGTTTTTTGCATTATGTTCCCAGTAATAAATTATCAGCCTTCTACATTTCCCCACTACTCACCATCAAGATGCATTTCACATCCATAACCCTACAGTTCTCTCATTCTTTCTTTTCCACAAACTTCTCTTCCTTATAGACACATAATTTTACAAAGACTACGTAAAACTGCCTTTAACCTTGTTTCACTCTTTCATCACATCTCCAAAATATGGTAAGAATAAGAGGATAGTGTTGGCTTGTACTTAGAAGTGAAGAAGAAAGTTAAGTGCCCAAAGACTCCAAAAAGCATGCACATTGAAGGTCTGGGTTTTTTAATGAATTACTTACAGGATTTTCAAGGTAGAAAACTACTGGGAAAGCGTCCTTGACTCAGGCTAAAGTATGATGACTTCTATGTTCTGCCAAAACTAAAAGTCACTATGTTCTGAGAGATAATCTGGCACTGAAGAATAAAACTATCCAGATAAGAAGGCTAATGAGGATATGAGATTCAACTGTGGTAAAATGAAACTAGAGCCAAACATTTGAGTCTCACAATTCCTTCATAACCCAGGAAATGAATCACCTGCTGTGCTATCAGAGACTTCTCTGGCTACAGCAGCCTGGACAACTGCATTCATACCTGTCATAAATGAAAAGACTTGAATAAGACGTACCCATTTATTGATATGTGTTGCCAGCATATCACCATGATATCAGTGAATGTGTAGAACTCTTTTTCATTATAAAAACATTTTTAAATATAGGGTAAACTACTTTTTGTATAATGGAAATAGTTTTCTTCTAATATTCAACACACTGCTCAAAATCCTACACAAATCCAGCCAGGAAATAATAATCATCTACACCATGCTAAAATTCTTCTAAGTTTTATTATTCAGAAAGAATACAAGGAGAAGTGTAAGCTCATCTACAATGATTTCAAATCAGAGAAATAATTATTCTTGTTATGCTGAGATCCACTTTATTGTGTTCCTCAAAAATAAGACCTAACCAGAAAATAACCAACTTCAAAAAACTAGAAATCAAAAGTACCAGCTTTTTTTATATGCTCTGGATAGAAGTCCTTTGTCCAAGAGACACTCGACTAAAATTTTTTCCAATTCATGGGTTTCTTTTTATTCTGCTGGTGATTTCTTTGGATGTGCAAAAACTTTTCAATAGGATGAGGTCTCAGTTGTTGATTCTTTGAGGTATTTCCCATGCAGTTTGGTTTTTTTCCATGAACTCTCTGCCTAATCCTATGTCTTCAAGATTCTTATCTGCCTTCTCTTCCAGTAGATTTAGTGTTTCTGTGCTAATATTTAGATCTGTGATTTTGACTTGAGTTTGGTGGATGATGATAGACATGGGTCTAGTTTCAGTCTTCAGCATGTGGCAAGCCAGTTTTTCCAGCATCATTTATTAAAAAGGTTGTCTTTCTTCCAGTGAACTTGTTGGCTCCTTTGTCCAAGAAATAAGGTAACTGAGTGTCTTTGTGGTTGTGGCTGCTTCTTCCAGTCTGTGCCACTGATTCCCAGGTCTGTTTTTTTTGTTTTTGTTGTTGTTGTTGTTGTTGTTGTTGTTGTTTCCAATACCATGCTTATTTTATCACAGTAGCTTTGTAGTATAATTTCAAGTCAAGGATTGTGATGCCTCCTACCTTTCCATTGTTTCCCAGGATTGCGTTTGCTGTTCTGGGTCTCTTCTGGTTCTAGATGAATTTTAGGAATGCTTTCTCTAGATCTGTGAGGTATACTCGTGGAATTTTAATGGGGATTGTATTGAATCTATACAATAATTTTGGGAGTATGGTCATTTTTACAACATTAGTTCTTCCAATCCATGAGCAAGGAATATCCTTCTATCTTCTGAAATCCTCTTCAATCTCTTTTCTCAGAGTACTGTAGTTTTCACTTATAGATCTTTTACTTCTTTTGTTAGATTGATTCCTAAATATTTTAATTTTTTGGATGCTATGATGAAAGGCATGACTTCCTTAATTTGTCTCTCAGTGTGTATGTTGTTTGTGTATAGGAATGCTATTGATTTTTGAGTGTTGATTTTGTATCCAGCTACACTACGGGATTTGTTTATTAATTCTAGGAGTCTTTTGATGGAATTTTTGGGGTCTTCCATGTAGAGTATCATGTCATCTGCGAATAGCCTCCCCAAATTCAAAGACCCAATCCAAAAATGGGCATTCGAGATGAATACACACTTTTCAGATAAAGAAATACAAATGGCAAATAAATACATGAAAAAATCGACATCGTTAGTCATTCAAAAAATGCAAATTAAAATAACACTGAGATTCCATCTCACCCCAGAAAGAATGGCTATCATCAAGAAAGCAACAAATAACAAATGCTGGAGGGGCTGTGGGGGAAAAGGAGCCCTTCTCCACTGCTGGTGGGAGTGTAGACTGGTGAAATCACTGTGGAAATCAGTTTGGAGACTCCTTACTAAACTAGAATTAGAGGTCCCATTCAACTCAGGTATTTATCTTTCAGGCATTTTTCCAGAAGAAATGAAAACAACATATCACAGCTATATATGTGCACCCATGTTTATAGACGCACAATTTGTAATAGATAAATCGTGCAAGCAACCCAAATACCCACCCACAGAAGAATGGTTTAAAAAGGTATGGTATTTTTATATAATGGAATATTAATCAGCTATAAAGAAAGATAAATTTGAGGTTTTTATAAGTAAGTGGACACAACTGTGATACCACATTAATAAGTGAAATAAATCAGATCTGCCTGTGTAAACACTGTATTGTCTCACTAGCGTAAGAACCTGAAAGAGTGAATAAAATTTAAAAGGTACCACAGATATTGTGAAAGGGAAAGGAACTGCTCAAAAGGAAAGAACTGAGATGGGGGAAAAGAGAAAAGAAAGAAAGAAGGGGAATAAATATATACATATCTGTATATACAGGGTCGCTGACATAGTTGTGCTACAGGTTTCTATTCTTTTTTGAAAGAACAGTTAATGTTTAATTGTCTGATCAATCTTACATGCCTGTATTTGTTTATCTGAGTCACCAATTTGAAGATATCAATATGTAATACAACTACCATTGTTAATTTCCTATCACCTTGTCTGAAATTCTGCATTGCTTCTATTGTTTTTGTGTTATTTTGCAAATGTCTGTGGGTCTGTTAATATGCTTTCATTCTTTTCTCTTTAAAATAAAAAAGTGCCAGTTTTGCCAAGTGTTAACCAGGCCTGGTGGTGCACACCTGCAATCCCAGTATTCAGGAAGCTGGGGCAAGAGGATCGCTGCGAGCTTGAGGCCAGCCTGGGCTACATAATCAGACCCTGTCTCAAATTCCCCTACCCTAAAACAATGTTCCAGCTGAAATCAGCCTGTGCTTGCCTTACAGAGTAGCCAACGAGCAAAATTATATGAATGGCAGTCAAGGGAAGGAAAGGGGGAGTGTGGCTGGCATTTTTGATCTCTAGTTTTCAAGGCTGATTATTTTCCAGCTTGGTCCTATTTTTGAGGAAAGATATACCAGAATTAAAAAGAAAAAATAAGACTGTATAATGAAGATAAGGTGATAGTGGTAGATATCATTCCAAATTGAAAGGCAAAAAATTATATATCTTTAAAAATGTAACTAGATCAAAATGTTCACACCTAAGAAATATCCTTAGTCAATGAGTTAATATCACTTTTCTAAGAATGAAGTTAAAACTTGACAACATGGATTACCAATATACAGTTTGCTGATAGAGAAAATATCTTATTTGAATCTCTATATTCAAACTGCATTCCAAAACTGGGGAACTTTGTTATTTTTGAAATGCTGAGCACCTAGGCAGCCCCTCTGCCTGCATGGAACTCTGGACAGGTGAGGCGTGTGTGTGCTCCGACCTGGATCTCTGGGTCGGGGAGGAGCTCGGCCCCCAAAGCAGCATCTAGGCAGCCCCTCTGCCTGCGTGGAACTCTGGGAAGGTGAGGCATGTGCACGCTGCGACCTGGATCTCTAGGTAAGTAGTAGCTCGGCCCACAAAGCAGCATCTGAGCAGCCTTCTGAGCGGAACTCTTGGCAGAAAACTTAAGGGACATTTTCCTGAAGAGAAGGAGCCATTGGAGCAGCCTTTGCAACGGACCTTTACTGGGTGAGCTGCCTGGGTAATTTGTAGCTCAATATTTTGCATCTGATATCCAAAATGAAAAGACAGAAGAGCAAAATGCAGTCTCAGAACTCAACCCAACCCAGAACAAGTCCTGGATGCAATGATATAGCAGAACTAGGAAGCCACATACCTGCAAGTTCTAAAACGATTGCATCCAAAAGAAAGAAATAACTCCATCAGGCCATAGAAGAGATTAAAGCAGAAATAAGCCACATACCTGCAATTTCTGAAACGATCACATCCGAAGTAAAGAAATAACTCCATCAGGCCACAGAAGAGATTAAAGCAGAAATAATCTCTCAGGCAAAAAATGAAGTGAAAACAATAATGGGAGAAATCCTCCACACATATAGAGAAGAAATAGATAAAAGAATAGAAGAACATAGGAAACAAATGTAAACATTACAAGAGCAATTTAGGAATGAATTACCACGAGTGAAACAGGCCCAAAGTGATTGCCAGGAATTGAAAACTTCCATTGAAAGCTTGCAAAACAGCTTAAATAAAGCCGAATATAGAAATTCAGATTTTTTTCACATTGAAATTAAATTTAATTAAATGCTTTTTATCATTTGAAAATATCTTTATCCTATTTGTAACAATGATATACCCTCATGAACAAGGCACACAATACAAAAACATTTACAAATGCAAAATATTTCCTCAAATGCTACTATCTAGAAATTACCACTATGAATGTTCAACCCTTATAAGTATTTACACACTTATGCCTGTATTAATATAAACACATAGGGATAAATGTTACAAAGTACCATATGTATTAATTTGAAATCTCTTTCCTTTCCACTACAAATTCAGATCTTGAAGACAGCATAGCAGCTAATCAGCGTGAAAGGAAGGATCTCAAAAAGTCATCAAGGATCCAGGAAAAATCAATCCAACAGCTGCAAGATGAAGCAAAAAGAAATAATATCCGAGTAATAGGAGTCAGTGAAACAGCAGGAGACAACACAAATGATATAAAAAGAATATTTGCTGAAACAATAGCAGAAAATTTCCCAAACATGGTAAAAGATACTAAAGTACAGTTAATCGAGGCATATAGAACCCCAAAAAGCCATAACCCAAATAAAACCACACACAGACATATAATAATCAAGATCCCAGACATCCAGCAAAAGAACACAATATTAAAAGCTGCTAGAGAAGAAAAACAGATCACCTATAAAGGAAAGCCCATGAGAATCACAGTAGACTTCTCAACAGAAACCATGAAATTAAGAAGAGCTTGGAGCGAGGTATTACAGATTCTGACACAAAACAGCTTCCAACCCAGACTGATGTATCCTGCAAAACTATCCTTCAAAGTCAATGGAGAAATAAAATATTTCCACGATGAAGAACAACTGAAGAACTTCATGAGTGCCAAACCAGCATTGCAAAAAGCAATAAAAGATATTCTAGGCAGAGAAAAAGTGAACACAATCTCAAGAACAACGACAGAAAAGAACCCTCAAAAAGAACAAGCAAGTAAACAGATAGCAAATGTAGGAAAACAAGTAAATAGCATGACAAGAATAAGCCAACATATAACCATTATAATCATTAATGTGAAT
>PVLD010037458.1:0-10235 GCA_004027595.1 Dinomys branickii | reverse complement strand
TTCCCTACTATCTTATCTATAATTTGGTATTTCCTTTAATGTTTTTGTGTTAACTAATGTGAAGATAACTATGTAATACAACATCTAGTTCTAATTCCCTACTATATTCTGTATAACTTTGTATTTTCTGTATTGTTTATGGCTTTTCTGGTTCATATGTCTCCATTCTTTTGTCTTTAAAATAAAATTAAAAAAAAAATTAAATGGATGCAACTAGAGACCATACTCATAAATGTTTTATTTTTGTAAAAATGCCATTGGAATTTTCATAGGGATTTCACTGAATGTATACATTGCTTTAGGAGTGAATATTTTAATAACATTAAGTTTTTCAATCTATGAACATGGATGCATTTCCATTTGTTTGTGTCTGTCTGCATGTTTGTGTGTGTGTGGTACCGAAGATTTGAACACATGGTCCTAAATGTGCTGGCAAGTGCTCTATCTCTGAGCTATATTCCCAGCTCTGTTTATTTATTTATTTTTTATTTTGAGACAAGATCTTGCTGAGTTGCCCAGGCTAACCCTGAACTTATAACCCCCTGCCTTGGCCTCCAAAATAGCCAGAATTATAGACATGTGCCACTACTCCTGGTTTATTTAATTTCTTATTTAATTATATATATATATATATATATATATATATATATTGTTTAGTTAATTTTATTCTTTAGTTACTAATTGTTTTTTGTACTATTATAAATGAGATTTTCTATTTTTCTTTTCAGATTCTTTATTGTCAAGCGATTTCTATACATGGCTTTATATCCTGCAACTTTACTATATTTGTGTATTAGTTTTAATAGTTAAAAATTGAAATCTTTAGGGATTTCTATATATAAAATAATTTTATCTGCAAATGGGGACATTTTTACTTCCTTACAGTTTTGATAGGTCTTTGTTCTCTTGCTTGACTGCTGTGGATAGGACTTCCAGTACTATGTTGAATAGAAGTGGTAAGAATGGACACCCTTCCCTTGTCCTGACCTTAGAGGAAAAGCTTTCTGTTTTTTCTTTATCACTGATACCATGTTAGCTGTGGGCTATCCATATATGGCCCTTTCTACTGGACATATTTTCTTCTATTCTTGGTTTGTTTAGAGTTTTTTTTTTAATCATGAAAGGGTTGAACTTTTTTTGGTCAATTTTTTTTCTATACCTATTGAGAAGATTGTGTGATTTATAGCTTTTATTCTGCTAATGTAATGTATGATGTCAACTTATTTTCATACATTGAACCATTTCTGCATCTTGAGGCTGAATCCTCCCTCATCACAGTGATCCCTTTAGTATGCTATTGATTCAGTTTGATAGCATTTCGTTGAGGATTTTTGCATCTATGCTATCAGGGATATTGGTTGTAGTTTCCTCTTGGAGGTGTCGTCTGGTTTTGGTATCAGGATAATGCTAGCCTCTTAAAATGAATTTTAGGAAGACTTTAAGAAGAGTGGGATTATCTCTCAAACCAGTGAAGTAGTCTGGTCCTGGGTTATTTTTGGTAGGAAGTTTTTATGGTAGCTGATCTTGCCTCTTAGGTGAATATTCATATAACCCATAAACGAGTATTCTGTGAGTTTTGAAGTGAGGTTTTAAATTCAGAACCTTAAACAGATTGTAATAATTAAGAGAAAAGACTTTGCCCAAATGAGACTGGAATGTATTTATTGGTCTTCTACCAACTAACTTCATTAAAAAATTGGCACAATATAACTTGGTGCAAATGGTATTGGGAAAATTAAATGAAACATTATGTTACTAAAATCCTAGGCAGTCAGTAGGCCTTTAACAAATGGTAATTATTATTGTGTCTGGGAAAAGCTAGTTTAGTCAACTCTTTTTCTCTAAGAAGAAGCAAACATGTCTTTAATTTACAGGAATAATTTAATGAATTTCCTAGGATGCCTTCTACATGTTCCAGGAAGGATGAAATTATATGCCATGCTCAATGCAACTTTAGTGGTAAGCATAATCCTTGGTATTCTATTTGTTGAGGCAGAAAGAGTGAAAAGAATATCCATCCAGAGAATATTTAGTATTTGCTTCTGTCCATGGAGTAGAAATTATCCAACCCTACTTCACTAATGAGTAAGCTTAACTGAATTCTCTAAGTTCACGCAAAGTATATTAAGTATCAGAGTTAGGATTCAAACTTAAGACTCTGATTCCAAAAGCTAGTGCTCTCTCCACAGTATGCTATGTTCTCTCTTGTCTAAATCCTCTTTTACTTCATAAGAAATTGTGGTGAGAAGTATAGCTCAGAGAAGGCGATACAGGGTAATAGGGAGAACACTGTCCTGAGCCTTGGTTAGGAAACCCCGCTATGCTCTAACTGGCTGCACAACCTCAGTGTGTCACTCTATGCTTCCAGTGCTCTTTCCCTACCCCTGATGGTCCTTACCTTAGTGATAGGTAATTGAACTAATGATTTTTTGACTTTACAAAAGTATAGAAGAGATACTGCACTCAGAAGAAGCTATACCTTGAATTTTTACTTTCTTCCTAACTAGCAACATGCAGCACAATAATACTCTGAAGATGCTAGATGGAGGCATGGAGTGGTAGCTCCCAGTTAGCCACACGATCATGAAAGATGAAATGAAAGTGGACGTGCATGTGTATCTTCCCTGCCTGTCTACCCTGTGAAATACGGATCAAGTCCTTTTGCTGACTCTGTGTCTGTAGTAATGGTCTCAGGTGGGAGGTGCAAACTCCAGGGATGACCAAGGTGATTCACTAGGGTGAAGACAGAAGATACCAGAATTTCTACTGATAGAAACTTGTGTGGAAGTGTATTTCACTTCCTTTCCTAGTCTGTATGTCTCTGAATGACAGTTCCTATGTCTTCTTCATGTTTTTTGTTCTATCACTGTGTGTGGCCCCTGATACGTGTTACGTAAATATTAGTTAATTATGCAAATAGCAAATGAGTTGTGAGTGAACTGTTAAAATCTCCAGGCAAATGCAGAGTTATTATCATCAACATATGTTAAATTCCTATGGTTTTCAGTGGAATTGCATTGTGAAAAATCTGGATCAACTGACATGGGCCAAAGGATCCTAAATGATGTTTACAGGAGCTATTTCTCAACCTTGGCTGGACTTTTCACCTGGAAGTTATCAAAAAAGTCAATGCCCAGTCCTTGTGCATAGCAATTTTGATTCGCTTGGTATGGAATGAAGTCCAGGCATCTGTGGTTTTTTGAAAGCTACCCAGATGATTTTTAGATATAGCCAGGGCTGAGAACCACTGTTCCAAATGCTACTGATAGAAAAAGAGAGGTGCTTGGGAAAACCTGAGGGAGAGTGAGTACTTCTCCTAAAAATGCAATTGCAATCACAAAAGATTCTACAGTGCCCTTGCTTTGTGAGATTAAAGTGTGCCCTTGGGGGAACACACACACACACACACACACACACACACACACACACACACACATGCACACGCACACACACTGCAGTTATTTATTGAGAGTCTACTCAGTCTACTACAGAGTCATTTAGATGAAAACGTTAGCACATATAAGACTCCCCAGCAGGGGTTCACCAGAATACAGCATCTCAGAGAAACCTGAGGACATCTTGGAAGGAAGGGCTGAGGACACTGTTACAGTTAGAGTGTGAACTTGTTGTAAGGTGGGGCTGGGCAAGGTAAAAACACATGGACCAACCACAAGGACATGGAAAAGGCCTTGGTGGGAGGCAGTGGAAGTTAATGCGTTGAGTTTTAGGAAGACAGCTTTCAGGAGAGCACTTTGAGAACAATGAAGGATGAAGCACCAGGAAAGGTCTATCATTTCTGTTAGTATTACAGCCAGGGTGGGGTGGATTCACCGTAAACTACTTTCTGGGAAAATGTGTATCTCAGTTAGACTGCACAGATAACAGAAAGGCAAAGTTGTATCAAGTCTGATCCTGATGCTGCAAATCACATCTCGCCGTCCTTTATCGCCTTGTGCCTGTGGGAAAGCCAACTGAGGTGTCCAATTAGACTCAGATCACATCTTTGGGTGAGAACTATGGGTGATCATCAGTTATTATTAGCCTAGGGTATATGAAATTGAAGTTTCTATAAGGAAGTTTCAAGTAACCTTGTTAGGATTAATGCATAAGCAGCCAAAGTTAGATTTTTCTACAGAATTCCAGTGAATAGCTGGTCAATAAGCCATTATTAATTTGCATCTTCGACATCAGGCCTTTTGGATAGAAACTGTCTACTTGCATTGCATACTAATGTGGGCGTTGCTGCTTTGTAATTAGTATCAGTTTAACCTATAAACTGGCTGAAATTTCTTTTGAGCTAGAAAGAATTTGCTAAGCAGGTGTACGGTGTGCTGGAGGTCACTATGGTTAATCTTTTTAAGAAATAAATATTTCCAACACAAGTGCCACACATTATAAATCACACCACTCATGGACTGGTTATGAAGGAGTCTTATTGTGTGTTGAAGGCGGGCAGGCAGGACCTCTAGTGGCAATGGCTAGTTAGCAGATTTAGTGTTAACATTTTAGAGACTACCCATTTCTTTTAAATACTCATTGACATGATTCACACTGACACTCTCCCAACAGTTCCCAAATAGTTAAGCTCTGTGTGTCCCAATTCCTTGATGTTCAAATGGTCATGAGTTTCTCTCTGTACTATTTCTTAGAGGGACACTCTCATAGAAATGGTTTCAAAGATTCTCTGGCCACATGGACACTTGGACCTCTTGAAGTAATGCTTCCCTTAAGGCATAAATGAGGTCAACAAATGCTTTTAATTGCTTCTTGACTTTCATCTCACAGCCTCATACTCACAGGGAGGCCCCGACATGACCATTTGTCCTCTGAATTTGATTTCCAAATAATGGTGCAGGGTGGTTTGGGAGTCTGCTATATTAGAGAGAAGCATATGGCGGTAGGAGTTTTGAGTGGTATTTGTGGCGGCCCCATCTACTGCTAAAATAACCTCTTGGCTGAATTCAGGTGCATCCTGATTAGGTCTGCAGGGACACCTGTCCCTCCCCTCCTACCACCTGAGTTCCATGGGGCCTTGGGGCTGGGAGATCCTGGACTCATCCAGGCCTGAGTCCCTCTGCTAGCCTAACTGCTCCCTGCCTCTTTTGGGCCTTTCCTCTTTCTGTGTTGGGGTGGGCCAGAGTGTGCACCCCGAGGTCGCGTGCACACGGTAAACACAGTGTACTTACTCACCCTTTGCCTTGAGCTGTGGGGAGGGTGGGCAGGCAGCAGGAAGAAAGGAGAAAAGGTCATTTCTTCTACTTCTAGTCTAGGAATCTAGTGCTCTCCAGTCCTGAGTTTTTTTAGGGCTCAGCTGCAAAAGTTACTTTAGGATCTTGTCCCTGACCAAGGTCAGGTCCTCTGATGTGTATTTGTAGCTTCTGATTCTTGTCCTTTCTAGCACTTGTCATAATGAATTATGGGTGAAAATTCTTTATTATTGTCTCAGTTGATTATAGATTTCATGAGGGCAAAGACTGGTGTCCTATTAGTCTGTGTATTCTTATACAGAGGCCTTCTACAGGTAGTCAACAAATATTTGAGCGAGTGAATAAATAAATAAATACAAGCACACAAAAATATGTGCAAGAATGATCATTGGAAATAACCTCATACTTAGCAAGGGGAAAACAAATAAATCATGGAGATATATTTGAGTGAAAATGTTATTAAAAAGCATATCTTAAAAACATTTAATGACATTGAAAAATGCTCAGAATGTAAGATTAACTGAAAAAAAGTAGGATACAAAAATTGACACAGGGTATGCTTTCTTTTCTTTTTTGGCATAAAGAAAATATAATTGAGCCTTACTAGTCATGGCAGTTGTGGTCTATAAAGTCAGCACAAACTCTGAACTAGCAGGTACCGGATTGTTATACCCAAGGGAATTCAGGGCTACCTCCCTGTGAGCCTCTGGCTACAACATTTTTGTCAATTTGTCAATACACATCTTGCTTTATGTGTGTTTCTTTTTAAGGGTACTTTATTTAATATACATTATTGATCCATTAACATTGAATCCACAGCCAATAGCACTAGAACTCATGCTTGGATGCAGCCTACCTAACAAATGCATTTTTTTCTTAAGGCATATCATAGCTTCTAATGCTTAGGGACATTACCCCAAACACTATGCTTAAGGTTCATTTCAAACAGTGAAATCACCAACAAAAAAACACAGAAAAAAATTGGAAAAACATAGTACCAAGTAGACCACAAAACCACACTGATTTTTGCCAAAAAAGACCCTGGCAAAGTGTTGTCTTGTTTTAAATGGGCTGAGGAGTGAGCACCAGCCAAGTTTTGCTGCTCTGCATATGCACAGGTTCATACATGGCTGAGAAGGTCCATACGTGGTTGATTTAGGGGTTACAAATCAATGTTAGTGAGCAGGAAAATCTTTAAATATGCACCTATGACTAAAGAGGATTCATTGTATATGCTTTTAAAAAACTGGGCAAATACACGCCTCAGGGTAGTAGGATTATGATGATATTATAACATTTTTTAATATATGCCTTTCTGCAACCCCTCAAGTCTCTAAAAGTAACTTGTGTTATTTTGTAACTGGAAAAATATTATTTTTCTTATATTATATTAGGAAATACCAAAATGTGATAGGTAGTATCTAAGCGCTAGCAAAAGGCTCTTTGACTAGCTGTGACATAGTAGGTTTAAAGACAGAAAGCCCACATTTTCAGTATAGTTGGTTCAAAAACCTATTGCACCATAACTTTGCAATATATTTTGAATTCTTTCCTATAAGACTTTCTTGACTGGCCAGTGTGTGGTACAGTGAGGAACAGGGAGAATATTTGAGCATGGACTCCTTGCTGACCAGGAGAAAGAGACATGAGCATGAAGAAGATGTAGCTCTGCAAACCTAATGAAGACAGTGCAGAGAGGCTGGCTTTCTCTAGAAATGCCTGGCTTCAGCTCTTCACCTGCCACCCTTTGCCAAGTTTGGGTTCAGTGTCCCCCAACAGGGTCCTTCTATTATTGGACTCCACAAACCATGTAGTAATTACCTGCATATGTTGACACTTTCAACTAAACTTCAAGGAAGGAAGGGCTGGAGGTAGCTTGGACCCTTACATTACATGGCCTGCCTATTGCTTTGTACACAGTGAAGGTTAAACAAGTATTTGTTCAATAGATGATGGAATGATCATGCATGAAACACTTTAACAGTGACTTCTGCTGGTACTCTCATGTTTGAAGATGAACGCCAATGTCATATCTAACAACACCTAGCCTCACCTAACCTCGTTCACAAATGTTGAAGAGTTCAAAAGAGAAAATTTCATAGAAGCTCAAGATTTCTCATACACAGGCAGGTAGAGATCAAAGAAATAAGAAAATGCCTGTGTATGAAAAGCCAACACAATTCTTGTACTGTTATACTCTTATGGTTTTATACCCTGCTTAGTGGTCTTCTGGATTGTAATTACTGGGCAGAACACAGCTATTTCTTGAAATGGCCGTAAATGTGGATAGCAGAGCTCAATTCTTGAAATATGCTCCTATTTGATAAGGTAGATTAGACTGGATCTTGTTCAACCTTTAATCTACTTCCTTAAGTATCTGAAAATGTTCTAAACTCAAATTTCTTTCAGTTTCTATTTTCAATGTGTGACTCTATAAAATGATAACTGTATTAATTTTCTACCATGGCCTTAACACACTGCTACAAATGTAATGGCTTACAGCCACACAAAGTTATCACTTTGCAGAGTTCTCTGTTAGAATTCTGACACAGATCTCACTGGGCAAAGACCAAGGTGTTAGCAAGGTGAACTCTCTTTCCAGATGCTCTGGAGAGAACCCACTTCTATGCGTTTTCAATTTTTAGGAGGCTGCCTCCTTTCTTTAGTTTGTGATCACTGCATTTCATCTTCAAAGCCAGGCTGAATTATTCCCATCTGCCAAGTCTATGGTTTTTCCTTTCAATTTCGTTTTCTACTTTCAAAGACCCTTGTGATTATACTCAGCCCACTGAGATAATAAAAGAACAAAGATCTCAGGTCACTTGTCTAGCAATGTCAATTCCATCTGCAGCCTTAATTTTCCATCACTTAACATGCAAATTCCAGCAATTAGGATGTAGGCATATTTGGTGCCATTGTGCCTCGTACCACAATGGTACACACTATTATACCCACGTGAAATCTGGGGAATACACTAAGTCACTTAAGAAAGTGTGCTCCTATCCCAAATTTATTCCTTCTCCAGCCTTCCAGAGCAAAGGATAATAGAAAAAAAAAACTATCCCAAGATCAAACCACAGAATGAAATAATTTTAGACTTAAAAAAGTAATATTCTTGTTTTGACATATGGATTTAAGAAAATTGCTGGGTGTGGTGGTGCACATCTGTAATTCCAGGACTCTGGGTGGCTGAGGCAGGAAGACCACAAGTGTGAGTTCAGCCTGGACAACTTAGTTACCTCGTGAGACTCAGTCTCAAAATAACAAGTAAACAAGTGTTGGCGATGTAGGTCAGCATGAAGACCCGGGGTTCAATCCTCAGAATACCCCCCTAAAAAAATCAACTCCAAGTATTATGTTTTTGGGAGTGTATATGTAGGAATTTATTTCCTTGAAGTTCCCCTCAGAGAAAGGATGAGATCCTTTTATAATCTGCCCGCTGTTGGCATGAAATTGTTTATACAAACTGTGTCTAAAACCTCTTCTTAATCATTCCTCTCTCCGGATTTTTATCTAATTTGATTAAATGAAGCTTTCCCATCCCCCGCTGGAATTTTTACATTATCAACAGCACAGACTCTAGCTCATCTTTGGAGGAATGATTATTTATTGGAAAGCTGCAAGGATGCAAAGCTTTTCTGTGGTTCTTTTATGCAGAAGGCAAAACGCTGCAGAATGAGAAATATCAGGTTCCTCCTCCCATCTGTCCCCATCCTACCCCACATCACACATTTAACAAATAAAAAGTAACAACGAGCAGCATTCCATATTTGAGTCTCTTTTCTCCATCTACAAACTGTAAGAATACACAACATTTGTTATATCCAGTTTTGAGTGAAACCAGAATCAATAACAAATTTGTTTTGCAGTCATTCCTAAATGTATTTACTGCGTGAATATGGATCAGCAGGGGAGGCGTGAGACTGCCGCACTTGAGCCCCTTGGCTCGGTCCACATCAGCTCTTCCCAAACTCCCACGGCAGGCCGGCCGACGAAACACTCACGTGCGCCTGAACCTCAGGGCTTCGCACCGGCAAAATTGATGGAGATGCTTTCAGAGTTTCAGGAATCCAGCTCCTCTTGCACAGATCCTTTCCCCTGTCCTTCCTGTCTGCCTGTCTGTCTTCCCTGCCTAATGTCAAGGCGTTTGTCCCCTTTCCATGCACCATTGTGCAGCGACCATCTGGTTGAGGTGGACCTTGTTTTATTGTAGCCAAGTCAGTCACAATTCTTCCATTCTTCTTCGGTTCAGGCAAAGTCATTTTACAACTCCTTAGCAACAAACACTGGTTCTTTTTGGGCAAATGAGATGGTAACAGAAATTTGTAGGAGTTTCTAATTAAAGCGTCCTTGCCCAAGTGAGAGTCTTAAAGGATCATCTTTGCTCATCTCAAATGGCCCCAGAATGTTTGCACCATCTTGCCTGGTGAAGTCACTGACCTAGAAAGAGCACAGGCCTGCGGAGCTCTGTCTCTTTGCCCTGCCCCCTCTGAACTTCCAATTATAGGGTAAAGTTTGTTGTTGTATAAGTTTGTTTGGCTGGGATGGTGGCTTACATTTACTCATCATTCCTACAAATAGTTATAGATGTCTGCGTGTGCCAGGCCCAGCTCTATGCATCCGGTTTATGTCATACAACAAAACTACTCCTGCCGTCTAGTAGGAAGAGTTAAAACAAACAATAAATATAGTAAATCCAGAAACTCAAGGGCTGTGTTAAAGGAGAGAAGTAGAGCAAGATGTAGGAGCTAGGGAGCGATGGCAGTTACTATGGAGTGAAAGACAGAAGTCTTGGTTATAATTTGAAAAACGGTGGTCAAGTTCCACCTCGCAGCAAAGGTGTCACTTGAGCAAACTTCTGTGAAATGAGCACATGCAGATGGTTGGGGAAGAGCTTTGTAGGGGAGGGGGCCGCTAATACAAATTCTCTCAGCTGGGAGCCTGTCTGAGAGCTCAGAGAAGAGAGGAGGGGGTGTGGAGGGAGTGCAGGGGCTGCAGTGAGCTCTGTGGTCTTCCAGGCCTATGCAG
>PVLD010037457.1:0-10235 GCA_004027595.1 Dinomys branickii | reverse complement strand
CAGTTTTGGGGACTTTGTAGGCAAGTGGTCAAAACTGGAGTCCATACTCATAAGTGAAATAAATCAGCGGTACATGTGCAGGCAACGTATTGTATCACTGGTGTAAGAACCCGAGGGTGGGAATATAAACTAAGAGACATGAAGGAAATCTGTTCAAAAACAAAGAACAGATGGGACGAGGGAAAGGAGAAAAGAAAGACACAAAAATGTATGTATGTATATATGAATATACATATATGCAGGAGGGCTAACATGGTTCTACTATTGTATTATATCACTTAATGCTAAGGAATAATCGGTGACGGGTTATTTGATCAGTCTTGCATGTCTGTATGTGTTATCCTGAACACACACTTCGAAGATATCAATATGCAAAGCAGCAACTATTGGTGGTTTTGTTGTTGTTGCTGTTGTTGTTGTTGTTTGCCTGTTTAGTTTTTTGTCTTTGGATTTTTGGTATTTGTGTTTTTTCTGTTGTTGAGAGGATTAATTGTCTGACTAATTTGCATGTCTGTATATGGGTTCATATATTTACACTTCGAAGATACCAATGGATAAAGCAATAACCACTGTTGAGACCATGTCACCTTGTCTATAGATCAGTTGTGATTGTACTATTTTTTATGCTAATTGGTGTCTGTTTGTTAATATGTTTTTGTACTTTTATTTTTTTTTTAAATTTAAAAAATTAAAAAAAAAGGTTTGCCAGCATTAGCATTGTTAAAATGTTCATACAGCCCAATATGATCTACAGATTCAATGGAATCGCCATCAGAATATCAATGAAATAGCAACAATTTTCTTTATGGAACTAGAAAAACTATTTCAAAAATTTATATAGATGCAAAAAACATCCCCAAATAGCAAAAGACACTTTTAGCAAAAAGAGCAAAACTGAAGGCATCACAATACCTGATTTCAAGAAATACTCCAAAGCCATACTAACTAAAACAGCATGATATTGGCATAAAAATGGATACATAGGTCAAATGGAACAGAATAGAAAATAAATCTAAGCATCTAAAAGCAATGGGTGCTTATCAAAGTCCCAAGAACGTACATTAGAGAAAGGAATATCTGTTCAATAAATGGTGCCATGAAAATTAGACACTCACATATCTACATGCAGAAGATTGAAACTTGACCCCATTTTTCATTCTGTACAACAATCAACTCAAAATGCATAAAAGACCTAAATGCATGATCTGAGACACTACTACTATAAGAAAATGTAGGAGAAAACATTTTAAGATATTGGTATGGGCAATTATTTTTTTATAAAAACCCCAAAATTCAGGAAACAAAAGGAAAAACTGGCACATGGTATTATGTAATGTTTATAATGGAATGTGATTTAGCTATAACCAAGAGTGAAATTATATCACTTGCAGCAAAACTGATGGAATTGTAGAAAAGTACACTAGGTAAAATAAGCCAGACATAAAAAGACAAGTACCATATCTTTTCTCTCATATATAGAAGTTATATGTTGGATGCAGAATAGTGATTGTTAGAGATTGGGAAGGGTATTTAGTTGGAGGAGGTGGAAAGGGTGGGGAAATTTGTATGCACAATGTACATAGTACAGAAACATCACAAAGGAACCTTATTAATGTGCACAATTAATAAATGTTAATCGAAATTTCAAAGTACAAAATAAAAAAACACTGAAGCAAAAAAGCAAACATAAAACGTCAACCTAGAATCTATATGTAGTAGGACAGCTTTCAAAATGGGATGAAATAGATCTTTTCTAGCAAAGCAGAAAGAACGCATCAGTGTATCACTAGTGGACCTACACTATAAGATGAGTTTTAAAAAAACAGCACTTCATGCAGAAGGGGTATGATATCAGATAGAAATCTGGTTTTACAAGAAGGAATGATTAGTATCACAAATAAAATCTCTGTGAACTTATATGAAAGACATTTTCTTTATTATTGAAATTTATAGGAAAGATAATTGATAAATGCAAATTGTAATGTATTGTGGATTTTAGGGCATCTATATAAGTAACTTAATAAGCATAGTGATCATAGTGATTGCATAGAAACTTCCAAATGTGCAAATAGTAAGCATTAGTTTCCTATGCTGTTAATGCAATGTAATTTCCCTAAAAAATTAAAAGGTGGTATACTAGTTGGCTATAGGTGCTATAACTACTGCAAACTAGATGGCTGAAAACAATGTTGAATTTATTGTTTCACAGTTGTGGAGGGTAAAACTCCTAAATGAAGGTTGTGGCAGGGTAATGCTCTTCCTGAACTTTGTAGGAGATCCTTGCCACTTCTTGGTGTCTGATTATTTGTCTACAGTCTTTGATATTTTTTGGTTTGTGGCTCCATAACTCCATTTTCCGCTTTTATCGCATGGCATTCTCTTTGTCTTTGCAGGTCAGTCTTCTTACATGGATATCAGTCACACTGGGTTGGAGGTCCCCCCTGCCTTCTACTTGGCTATATTTGCAGGGTCCCTTTTCCAAGTAGGGGGCATTCTGAGATCCCGCATGTTAGGAATTCAACATATCTTTAGGGAAGCATAATATAACTCATTACAGTTGGGATTCCTTAAAGATTTTCCTTGACAATCTGTCTGAATCCTGGTATCTTTACAGCATAAATATATAGGCATTTTGTTGCATTGCAGGAATAAACTAACTTGGGATAAATGTTATTTATGTGATTGTTCATTTCCTTTTTCTTTTCAATATACTAGAATAGGGTTCAATAGCATCTAGTACATCTCTGGATTTCAGTATCCTCTGAATAATTTTTGATAAAAATATCTTTACAAAAAGTTCTATCCCACACAGAACTGCTACACTTTCAGAGACAATAGACAATTAAATTGTCAAATTCAAATTTAAAGATAATCTAGTAATAAACTACCATCTCTAAATATTAATAAATTATTCTGAATAATACAAGAAATGTCAAAATCTAGGCACCTCACACATTACATTTAGGTAAATTAGGCCTCTTATCTATAATTCACATCACAAAAGGACCTAACTATCAAGTGCATATTATGTCATTTCATAGTACTCTGACTGGGCATCTCCCAAGATAGGAAATACAACATATAGTTTTCAAACAGTAGTAACTTCTCTGATAGGGACTCGTTTTTAATTCAAACCTCACTGATATGAAAGAAATAAAGAAGAAAGTCTAAAACATAAAATTGTAGATGGGTGTAGGAAGGAGTAAAGAAAGGATAAAACAAGAAATGAAAAAGAATTTACACTCAGAAAATCTTTACTTTCATCAAAATTGAACATTGGAGGACATTTTAGAAGGAATTAGACAAAGGCAAAATTAGAGCACTGTCTTGGTTACTTTTCTCTCCTTGCTAAAACAAAATATTCAATGCCTAAAATTGAGGAAGAAAAGCTTATAGTTTGTGGAGGTTTCAGTCTATACTTGGTTGGCTCAGAGGCAGAGTGGTACATGGCAGAGGGCAAACATTCATGGCGTGAGAACACAGCAAAAACAACCAGCAAAAGGAAGGAATGTCAGGCAAGCAGCCTCTTTTTGTCCCTTACATTGTAAACGGGCTACCCTAATGCAGGGGGCTTGTAGCACTCACATAATCTCCATGCCCTCCTCTTTCACAGGCTGAGGATGGCTGGCTTCCTGCTGAGTCACTCAGCCAAACCTCTAGACTTCCCAAGTTGACACAACGTATTAATCATAACAATCCACCCCTTGTCAACTTGGCAACCAGACACACTTCTTTAAACCAGTTTCCAGATAGAAAGCCATTATATTACATTAGAACCATAACATTTTGCCTCCTAAAGACTCATGCACATCCCTTTATGCAAAATGCATTTAGTTCATCTGAAAGAGTTGCCAAAGTCCACAGTTTCAGCTTTGCTGAAAAGTCCAAGGCCCAAGTTTCCTCTGAGATGTAAGGCAAACTCTTTAGTTACAAGCCCCAGTATGAATGAAAAGTTAAACACTTCCAACATTCAATGGCACAAAATAAACATTATCATTCGAAAATGCATCAGCAGGGAAATATAGAGCACTAGGACCAAAGCAAGTCCAAACTCCAGCAGGGCTAACATGCAGCATCTGAAGAAACTTGTGGCACGTTGTGAGCTCTGAAAGGCTTGCTTGCATGAGTCCACCCCTATGGCACCTCTGGTGGTTACAGCCTCCATGGCTTCTCTCTTAGACCTGCTTTCCTCCCTCTTGCATCTTTCCTCTGATGATCCATGTTCCTGTCTTTTCTCAATTTCTGAGGTCTCTAGGGCACCTTTTGCTTCACACTGTTTCACACATTGCCCTCTCACAGGGAACACTTCCTGGCCTCTCAGGCCTTCTGAAATCTGGGTGGAAGCCTCTTTAACCTCAGAACTCTTGCATTCTCCATGCACCTAAAGCCAGGACCAAGTGGATGATGCCAAGGTCTGCTGCCCCCTGGAGTAGTAGCCAAAGGTTCCTCTCTCTTGGCCATAGGGGTCGAGTGCCTGGATTGCTGGGCACTCTGAGTACAATTCTGAGGAGCCAATTCTCCATGCCACCTCCATTCTGGAACCTGATGTGGCCTGCACCACCATTTTGCAACCTGGTGTGGTCCCTGCTGCCATTCTGAAACATAGTGCTCTGTGGCTTCCTTCTAAAGGTAAGGTCTCTCACCTTTACAGTTTTGAGGCTGCAAAGGGTGGAGACGTGCAGCTTCTTGTGATGCCCTCAGGTCATCTTTTCCATTCTCTTGTTCCTTCTTAGCAATAGAGATCTTCTCAGCCTTATCTTTGCAGTCCACAGCTTTACTGGAACTTCCTTTTTGGCCATACTCACAACATTTTAAATCATCTTGCTGGGTTCTTTGCTCTTGATTCTCAATATAGGCTAAAAGCCCCCAATAATAGCCTTCCCCAACATTTGGCTGCCTTGAAATTTCTTTTGCCATATTAATCAGTTCACTGCCACCCTTAATCTCAGTCTTAGGCAAAGTCTCTGGACATGAGCAAAATGCAGAGAACTTTCTGCCAAGCTACAACATACATGATCTGGAGTCCAGCAACTAATGTAGACCTTCCCAACAGAAACCTCCTGAACCTGGTCTTTACCGGCAGGATTTCTATCAGCCTTCTCGTCTTCTGAGCTCTGACCAGAATCTCTCATACAGAACAGCTGAAGATGTTTGAGCTCTACTCCTTCAGGTGACATCTCCAAAACTTTCCAAACTCTTCCCACAAGCCATTTCCAAAGGCTCTTGAAACACATGGTCAGATATAGTCACAGCAAAGATGCCACTCCTGGTACCAAATTCTGTGTTGGTTATTTTTCTCTCATTGCTAAGACAAAATATCCAATGCCCAAAACTGAGGAAGGAAAGGTTTACTTAGCTTACAGTTTGTGGAGGTTTCAGTCCATACTTGGTTGGCTCAGAGGCAGATGGCAGAGGGCAAATGTTCATGGTCACAGAATATAGCAAAAACAACCAGCAAAAGGGAGGAATGGCAGGTTGCCCCTTTCCTTCCCTTACATGTAAACAGGCTGCCCCCACCCCTGGGGCAAGTAGCACTCACACAATGTCCATGCCCTCGTCTTCCACAGGCTCAGGATCTACATAAAGTAAGCACTCTGGCTTCCTACTGAGTCACTCATCCAAACCTCTAGACTCCCCACGTTGACACAATGTATCAACCATAACAAGCACACATTTAAGTGGCAATGTTTGGATAAAACACAAGTTGGAAGTCAAAGAAAACCAAGTTTGATCTTATCCAAAACATCAATGATGTTCTGAAAATAGAAACATTTCACATTATGAGAATTTAATAGATTTAAATTTTGCTATCTTTTTATCATTATAGTCATAAAGCAAACTATACGTACAGAATATTTAATAAAAATTATGTAACATTATAAATCTACACAAATCAAATAATTGTTAATTGTTGTTATAGTGAAGACAGAGAAGTCTGTGGCTGGAAGGATATTAAAAGATTTATCAGCTATGCAACTACATATTGCCATCAGAGAACTGCTAATCCAAACATTATGCTAAACAGCTCAGGGACTTTAAAACATGTAGTGGAAACAGAATCTCTTTTCCTGTGAAGACAATATTCTATTTTCCTCTTTTAACACTTGTATTCCTGTTAATCACTGTGACTAATGGTAACTCTCAGCTCCACAAGAGAACCTGTCACACAGGTTTGGTCACTCAGAGCACTGTAGTCCATAACCACAGTAATTATTTGGAGAAGGAAACGGAACCTCAATCAGACTAGCTTGATATATCTCTAGGAATTTATTAGAACTACTGGAAAAAGAAGCTGTCTCAGTGCTAGGATACATAAATTGGGTGGTCTATAATCATAGCAGTCATAATAGTCCTTGCATTGGAGGGATAACTCGACAGTGAAGTCAGTATGGAAGCAAGGTAAAAAAAAATACAGAAAAAAAAATACAGAAAAACATATCTTTGATGATATAGCACTATCAAAGAGGTGGAGATGACCAGTAAGCACCCTGCATATTTTTCCACATTTTTCAATTTTTAAAATGGTTTTGCTAAAGCCATATGCCATTTCTGATCAGTAGTATTTTATCACATATGAAATTTGTCATTTAAATGCCAAAGAACCTGAGAGTAGGTACCAATTGTCCATGGCCTCTATCATTTTATTGATCATAGAAATACTGGAAAACACAGAATAAGGTGGTGGCTGCACCTCTGAGAATATATGAAACTGCTACTCCCTGATCTGCATTCAGCAGGACTAGAAATATTAAGATCTCAATTGCTAACTCAGAAGTAAAAATACACTGACCACAGAAATAAGAAGTCATCCGAGCAGAACCACAGAAAATAGGACAGTTGAACAGAATTTCCCACGTAAGACTGAGAGGAAGAGAAATAACATGGAAGTAGTAAAACATTCTAGAGCTGAAATGAGAGTGAAGGAACACAAGTAGAAGTCAAAGTACACAGCTCAGGAGGAAAATTACCCCAAATGGGAAATCAATTTCTCATACATGGCCTAGCAGTAGAGTGTCTTAGAATATTCAATAAATCAAGAGCTGAAAGATGAGACTAATATCAAGGAAATTAAAGTTAAAAGGGAGCTTATTAAACAAGAAAATAAAACTTAAAGGTAGCTCATGAAATTTATGAAATAAATGAAGCTAAAATATAATTAGAACCTGAAAGGTTGAGAACAGATTATTATAGGAAATGAAATATTGGCATAGAGAAACATCTCACACTAATCATGTAAAAAGTGAATTGGAAATAAAAAGACATCAAGCAGTAGAACAGAAGGGAGACTAACAGGTGTTGAAAAAAGATACAATCTAATATAAGGCTGTGATGTTCCAAAAAATAAAATAAAAAAAAGAAGTAACGCAAAATAAATTTAAATTACATTAAAACCTTCTAAAATGAATTAAGGTAAACATTGGTTCTTATATATTAAAAAGAGAACATTGTCCTACAGGGAAAATAGGACAGAAAAAACAACATCAGATATAACCTAAGTAAATTACTTTCAGGGAAAAGAAATAATCTCGCTGGTATCTAGACGAGGATGAAAATACTGAAAGGGAATAATAATAGACTGACTTAATATTTCTCTAAAAGTTTATTCAATGCCATAGGACAATAACATTGTCATTTACATAATGTAAATTTATATATCATGTAAAATTTGAAGGACTACAGATATAACAAAATATTATATGCAGTAATACGTCTATCAAACTTAGAGGCAGGTAACTTGAGAGTCCCAGCCAGGACAGAACTTGCATTTTTCATGAAAATATAATTACTTTTCAATGGAATACAGCCACTTAAAAGCTGAATCAAAACTAACATTTTAGGATTTTAAAAATCATGCTGAGAAGAATTACCCACAAGCATTGATGAATTTAAAAATTAAAAGGAGTTACTAGATAGAAGAATTATATCCAGAGTTGCTGTCTAATTTCTCCTTGTACTATTTCATCTTGCGTCTATTTCACCTTGAACTTTGGTGACCTATGGAATTTATTTCAATGATTATATAGGAATTTTCAAAACCATTAGATTAATTTTTTTCGAAAGTAGAATGAATACACCAGAAAACTGTTATGTTAAGTTTCAAGGATACACATTATATGCATTGCTGTCGTACGGTTCAGTACTATGAAATTTTGTTTTCAGTTTTCACAAAATGCTATTTTTAAATTTTGCAAAATAGTATTTGTAAAATGAACCCTGGTTAATTCTCCTTCAAAAATATGAAGGAAAAGAATCCAGAATAAATCACAAAAATTGTACAGCATTAGCAAAAAAGTACAAAAATTAGAAGCTATATTGATGAGTGAACTGTACATAGAAGCCTTTACAAAATTCCAATCATATTCTTTTTTATTGTTGTTGTTCATTTTTATTAATATATTTTTATCAATACATGTTTGTGGCACATAATGATTACATATTGCATAGGGAGCTTCTACATGTGTACAACACATCTTAATTCTCTTATGGCCTCTTCCCCGTCCTCTTGCCTTCCTATTTGTAAAGATTTATCTCTACTGTTTTCTTGATTCTTTCTGTGTAACCCTCTTTCCCTCCTCCCCATATCTTGTTCCCTCCTCATTTGAAAAGTTCTCCCTACTTCCTGTTGTCCATCCTTTATTTTTCTTTTTATTTATATTTTTAGTTTCTCATGTGAGAGAAACTGTGTGATAATTAAATGTGTGTGTTTGACTTATTTCACATAACCTTATGGTCTTGAGGTTCATACTTTTACCTAGAGGTGCCTCAACTTTATCCTTCTTCGTGGCAGAGTATATTGTTAGGGATCTGGAAGTCCTATATATGCCCAGGAAAAACCACACCTTTGAGTTAAGCCCTAATCTCTTACTTTTAGCTCGGCCTGAGGTCCTGAACATGCAGGCAGTGAATGCTAAGCAGAATTGCAAAGTACTGGAGAACTGAGGAAGGTCCAATATACAGAGCTCTTCCCTGTAAGATTAGGACATCCATTGATTCAAAGTTTTTAAGGAAATCTCACTGCGGTCATTAGTTGCTCACTAAGTCAACTGATCAGATTTGTCATTGGCTATCCATAAAAAGGAGCACAGACTTCACAGAGTAACTCTGAGAAACTCACAAAATAAATGACAGAAACTGTAATAATAAAAAGTGACAACAACAAACCCTAAAATGGGGAGACCCGAATTTGATTTCCAATGTTGTCACATAATGTTATTTAGCTGCTCAGTTTTTAAGAACAGTAAAATATGTGACACACAAAGTAACAGGAAAAAGTAGCAAACAGAAGGTTCTTCTGAGGAAGTTCAAATTTGGGCTCACTAAACAAGACTTTAAATCAGCTGTTACATAAGCGCTGAGCTAAGAAAAATTACAAGGAAAAAAATGACTTAAGAATTAAAGGAATGAAAGGAAGTTATGAATAATTTCTTGCTAAACAAAGAATATCATTAGAATCTATAGAAGTTATTATTAAAAATAGTCAAGTAGAATTGCTATTGGTGAAAGTTTAAGCACTTGTTAGATTGGCTCCACTGCAAATTTAGCCAAGGGACAAAAAAGCAAGTGAACCAGAAGGTCAGTGAAGTCTATGTAGGATACACATAAAGATTCACATTGAGAAACATTAAACTGTTGAAAGCCAAGACAGAGAATCTTGAAAGCATTGTGTGTGCATGTATCTGTGTGCATTCTAATAACCCAGCAGTACAAAGATGACCCATTGCAACGAAATAATTTTCCTAGACATTTCTCCAAACAAGTTACATAAATGACCAGTAAAACACATAAAGGATGTTCAAAACCATTAGTTATTAAAGACATGCAAACTAAGACCACAATTAGATACCACTTCATACTCATTAAGATACTACTCCTACTACTGCTAATGCCTAGAAAAGGAAGAGGTGGAAGCAGTGGTGACATTGGTGTGGCTGTGGAGAAACCATGCAGTTCCTTTAAACATTAAGCAGAATAAAACCACATGACCCAGCAACTGCACTACTAAGTATAGACAAGAGCCTTGAAAATGAATACTTACGCGTAGCCGGATACAAAGTCAACACCCAAAAATCAATAGCATTCCTGTACATGAACAACAAACAGACTGAGAGAGAAATTGAGGAAAACATACCTTTTACAATAGCAACCAAGAAATTGAAATACTTAGGAATCAATCTAACAAAGAATGTGAAAGATTTATTCAGTGAAAACTACAGTACTCTGAAAAAGGAGATTGA
>PVLD010037456.1:0-10235 GCA_004027595.1 Dinomys branickii | reverse complement strand
AAAAAAAAAAAAAAAAAAAAAGCCAGGGCCCCACACCTGCTAGGCAAGCTCTGCCTCTGACTCAGCTACCCTTCAACCCTACCTTTGAGAGTTTTAGAAACTGGTGTTTTGTTTGTTTTTGAGACAGGGTCTGGCTATGCAGGTCAGACTGGCCTCGAACTCACTTTGTAGCCCAGACTGGCCTTGAACTTGTGGTGATCCTCCTGCCCCAGCCTCCCCGAGTGCTGGGATTACAGGTGTGTGCCACTGTTGTCAGCCTTTAGAAATGGCTGACTAATTACATTTATTCTATGTCCTTCTTGACTCAAATAAAGAACTGGATTAGACAAGCCAAAAACGGTGCCAGAAGTTTATTTAAGAAGTGAGGGGAGAAGGGGTAAGGGAAAAAACTGGCTCCGCAGAGCAAACTTGGGCGAAAAAAGAAAAAAGAGAGAGGGAGGGAGGGAGAAAAGGATAAAAACAAAAATAAAAGTGCACTCTGCGATAGAAGGCAGAGTGGGCTACTGTGACGAGTCAACACAGCAGGCTCCGTGTGGCCTCAGTGTTCTTATCTGCAGTCCGCATTTCATGGGAGCCCTTGAGAAACTTTACATACGGGGTCCTGGGAATTATTTGGCGCCGTCCTGGGATCTTGTAATTGATAAGTCTTGCTCATTTGCGCAGGTAGCTTTGCTAGTTTCTACCTCCCATATCACCACCAGGCCTGGCTGTCTCAGGCCTTTTCAGTTTAAGTCAGAGAGCTATGGTTTATATCTAGGACCCGCCTCCCCCACCCCAAGCCTTATGTACTCAAAGACCGGGCTTTTGAACGGCCATTGGACGTGGGGCCGGTACAGCCGACTGCCCTAGGGAGGCAGGGTCTGGGAAGAGGCGGTCACTGGGGGCGTGGTCTGGCCTCGTCTTCCTGCTTGGCTTCTCCCTTTCACCCAGTTATTCTGCCTCGGAGCTGGCTGCCTAAGGGTTGAAACTTCTAAAAGCTGTAGACAGGCTGGGTACGGTGGTGCACACCGATCATCTAAGCTATTTGGGAGGCTGAGGCAAGAGGATTTCTTTTCTTTTTAATTTTTATTTATTTATTGTTTTGCGGTACTGGGGATCGAACTCAGGACCCTGCGCTTGCTAGGCAAGTGCTTATTCCACTGAGCTATATCCCCAGCCCCTGAGGATTTCAAGTTGAGGCCAGCTAAGGGAATTTAGCAAGACGCTGTCTCTAAGTAAATAAATAGGGCTCTGGGTTCCAGTATTGTAAAAACAAACAAACAAACAAACAAAACAAAACAGAATACTGAGCCAAAACAAAACAAAAATAAAATGAACCTGATAAAGAAATTCTGGAAAGAGCCCAGGTTATTAAGGGAGATGGTGAAGGAACCGGTGGCCCAGTCTCCGGTCTCCGGGTCCCTGCTTGGTGTTGGGGGATGGGACCCCTGCATCCTTGCAGTCTGCATAGTGATCAGAGAGAGACAGAGACAGATGAGAAAGGCAGAGTGCGTCCCTTTTCACAGA
This sequence comes from Dinomys branickii, assembly GCA_004027595.1. Lineage (NCBI taxonomy): Eukaryota > Metazoa > Chordata > Mammalia > Rodentia > Dinomyidae > Dinomys > Dinomys branickii. The sequence continues at coordinate 8,729 of PVLD010037456.1, read as the reverse complement.
CAGATCCGCTGAGGCGGTTCAGGAGATCGGGGGTGCGGTCCTCGGGTAGGGCCCGGGAGCTGTTTGGGGAGGTGATGCCCCATCTCTTGGCTGTGGTGCTGTGTGCCTTCATTTGCCAAAGTCAGCAAAGTACACTTCTGATCTACGCACTGGGGCTGGGGTGCAGCTCCGTGGTTGACCCCCAGCACACACAAAAACATTTCACTGATTATGAATTTTGCCCCAACAACAACAAAGACCCATCCCCCAAACAAACACTGGTTTTTAACTATATACATTTAGGGCTGTTGGGTCCTTGTGTCTGCACCTGCCTTTGCAATGCCTTTTTAAAAAGATGGATGTGGGGTGGCACATGCCTGTCACATGCCTGTCTGGGAGGCTGAGGCAGGAGAATCGAAAGTTTGAAGATAGTATGGAAAATTTAGCAAGACCCTATCTCAGAATAAAAGACGAAATAAAGAGGTCAGGGCTGAGGAGGAGCTCAGGGGTGGAGCACTGGTTCTAGCATGCCAGAGGCCCTGGGCTCCAACCAGGAACCGCACAAACAAACAGCTAAAGAGAAGGAGGGCAGGCAGATGGGGAGAAAGCAAAGGCGGCCAGTGTGTGCACAGGGGAGCTCACCACGCTGTTCCTTCCCCTCTCCTTTACCTTTAAGGTTTTCCTAATGAGAAGCCGGAGGAGGCTCAGGAGCCCAGAGGCCCCTCCCCTGCTCCCCAGGGGTTGTTTCGGGCCATGGCTCTGGGCCGGCCGCTTCTTGCCAGGGTAAAGCTAATTTATTCCCAACTTATTAACTTAGAGCCCATTAGGCTGTTTCCCATCAGCCCCACCTGCCGTGGGGAGCTGCATGGGGCTGCAGAGACGCTGGAGGGGCGGCGGGAGCAGGCGTGGCTGTGGCCCCTGTGGGCTGGGGGCAACTGGGGCCATCCCCTCCCTCCAGAGTGTGGTCCTCTCGGAGATCACCTCCTGAACGCTCCCAGTTAGGGTTTCGAGGAGCCCGATCACAGACACGGAGGCCAGAATGCCAGAGCGGGGAGGGGAAGCTGGGAACCCCTTGGGGTGCTGCCTGATGGTGGTGGTGGGCAAGGGTGAGGCTTGGCCGGGACACAAGGTCAGGCGGGCTCTGCTTGTGTCTGGATCGGCACCACCTGCTCTCCCTCCACCCCCACACCGTGCGGCAAGACTCCCAGAGACTGAGACACCCACCTGTGCGGGCAGGAAAGCCAAAGTGAAGGCCAGGTGGCACACAGCCTGCAGGCCCAGCGGGACAGGTAGGGGTGGCGCTCACCACACAGCTGCAGCGGGCTGGGGCCAAGGGCATCCCTGCTGAGATGGCACAGAGAGAGGCAGAGCCTGCCCGGGGTGCACAGCAAGGCCAGCGGACTGCAGATCATCTTTATGCCGGTTCCCTGGCCACCCATACCTCGGACCCCTTGGCGTGGAGATCATTCAGCTGCACCCGGCCAGGCCCTGAGACAGAGGCCCCAAGCCACATGCAGCCTTCCGGGGCTCTGATCCCAGGGGCCCAGACCTTGAAGTGGGTGGACTCCCAGGTCTGCTGTGGCTGCTGGCTACCAGCCCAGGACAGGAGCCGCCTGGCCCTGGTCCAGAAGCTGTGACTGGAAGCAGCTCTTCATTACGGCTGCTATGGATGAGGCAGTGGGCAGGCGGGAGGCCTTGGGGAGCCTCAGGTGACCCCAAGGCTGCTGCTACATCGAGCCCTGGCCTGTGGCTCTGCCCACCCTGGCTCTGCATCAACCCCAGGCCACACCCAGTCACCTGTAGCCCCCAACATCATGGGGCCCCTCTGTTACATAGATTTTACCCTCAAGTTCCTGCCATCCACGCACACGCTCTCTTCGCCCCCCAGCCCCATGCTTCTGTGGGGTTCCAGTGTCACCGTGCCGCCTCCAGGCAGTCCCCTGACTTGGTGGGGGGATGACCCCGGAAGCTCATCAGAGGCTCAATGACGCCCTGCCTGCAGGTGGAGTGAGGCCTACAGAGGTGAAGGCAGCTCTCCGAGGTCACACAGCTCAGCTCAGAAGCCTGACGGACTTGGGCCAAAGTTAGGGAGAAGGGGCACGGGAGGGCTGTTGAAAGAATGCCGAACAAAGACCTGCAGGAGGGAGGATGGCTGTGACCCCGGCCCAGGGCCCCGCCCTCCTGACCACCCAGACAGATGAGGCAGGCTGGGCGACAGACTGGGGCCCATCAGTTCCCTGTGCAGCTCCTGAGCAAGCGGGGACCCATTTCACAGATGAGAAGGAGGAGGCAGACAGCACGGGCGGGCGGGGGTGGGCGGGGGCAGGGTGGGGCGGGGCAGAGTCAGCTTTCCCAGAGCTCACCTGGGCCTTACCTGCTTTTCCCCTGTGCTCCCTCCACGCCTGTCCTCACGTTGTCACGTCTGCTGTCAGCAGTGCGAAAGGAGCCTTTGTACTCTTTATTTACAAGAGGAGACTTGTGAGCAAATTAGCAGGGTAACCAGGGAAAATGTTTGGCTTCCGTGGGCGGGAGCCGCAGCCATCTGTTCCCAAGTGCTGAGAAAACACTGGCGCTGTCACTGGAGGCTCAGGGGCCAGCAGAGCTTTGGAGAGCCGGCCTGTCGCGCACATGCTGTGTGTGTCCAGCCAGGGCAATCGCCCTCTCTGGGGGTTAATGTCCGGTTCTGTAAAACTGAGGGCCATGTCCAGCATGTAGCTCCTGGATGCTCCCTGCCTCCCTGCACCTATGCTTTCCCTTCCCAGACTCTGCTTCTTCACAAAAGCCCTGGAGATGATGGTCTGGGGGACAAGGTTTCTTGGGGACACCACCCCCCTTGGGTCTGAGCTTCACCTCCTCCTTCCAGTGTGACCCCAGACAGGATCCTGAGCCTCACAGACCCTCAGCTGTGTCACCTGTAGAGTGACAATAGGACCATGTCATAGGATTGATGGAATTACGTTAAAGATATGTGACAATTGTCAAGTCAGGGCTGACCCTGAATAGGTGCCCAGTTTCAATTAGCTGTGGTTAGCAAGATCAGCAATAAAAGAGGTGCCTGTTTTTTGTTGTTGTTGTTGTTGTTGTTTTTTTCCTTTGTGGCTGGGGTTGGAGCCCAGGGCCTTTACACTGAGCTATATCCTTTGTCTTTTATTTATATTTGTTTTTTTGAGATAGGGTCTCGCTAAGTTACTAAGTCGCCCAGGCTGGGGTCCAACTTGTGATCCTCCCGCCTCAGCCTCCCCGAGTGCTGGGATCACAGGTGTGCACCACCATATCCTGCTTGATCTGCAGTTCTTAATCACGGTGTGTGGCTCTTTGCCCTGTAACCCTCATCCTTTGCCTGACCCAAGTTCTAGACTCCGTGTGTTTGTTCATGCCATTCCTTCTCCGGGTGCTGTGCCCAGCCTCCTTCCTGAATTGTTAGAGGCTCTAATGCTTGTGCTTGTGACAGACACAGGGTGCGAGTGCTCCTTGGTGGGAGGGCTGGGGCTAGGGATCCTGGGAGGAGGTAGTGTTGGTGCAAGGGATTTATCTCAGCTTGGGGGATTCAGGAATCACATCAAGCATTCCCTAATAAAGCCCTTTAGGCCCACTTTATTTGTAATTTTTAAATTTTTTTGTCTTTTTGAGACAGGGTCTCACTATGCAGTTCAAGCTGGCCTTGAGCTCACTTTGTAGCCCAGGTTGGCCTCACACTCACAATGATCGTCCTGCCTCAGCCTCCTGAGTGTTAGGATTGCAGGCACACGCCACCACGCCTGGCTTTAGGCCCACTTTAGAGAAAAAGTGCGGAGTCAAAGAGCTTGCTCGGGCTCTAAGCTCACTCTGTGACATTTGCCTGTGCCTCAGTTTCCCCACCTGTAAAGGCTGGAGTTGGCACTGGTCTGTGGTCTCTGAGCGCTTATGCTTCTGGTGAGCTGTGGTGGCTTCGGGTATCCCATCTGCCTCTGGGGGGAGGTGGAGTGGCTGGCGTGGAAGGCTCTGGGGCAGGCACGGGACAGCATCCCTGGGTCGCTGTGACCCTCAGGAAGGGCAATGGGCTGGAACCTGGCCACACAGCCTACCTGGGTGCATGGCTTTCATCTCCTCCTAATTTGGGAGCCGAGGTCACGCTCCTGCAGCCACCTGTCTGCACTGCATGTGCTCAGATGCAGAGTGAAGATCAGGAAGACACAGAGCCAGACAGTGAGAGGAAGAGCCTGGCAGCATTATTTGCGGCCCTGGACCCAGCCTTACCTGATATCCTCTCCACCAGCTAGTTAATTCCCTTCTCGTCAGAAAGCCATTTGAGCGTTATTTTTCCACTTGGAATGTGACGCACCTATTTCCAGGAAGAGGAAACTGGACTCTCCTGTCTCATTGCAGGTGCTGGCAGCTAGTCCTTCCCCAGCACTTGGAGCTCAGTGGCTGGTGATGTCACCTTTGTTCTTGCCCCAGGTGACTGCAGCGTCTGGCAGTTCTGGACCCCAACCACTCATGAGGCCTGTTCCCTTGTGAACAGCCCATGAGAACCATCCTGTCCTGCATGTGCCGTCTGGTGTCCCTCAGAGGCTCCTCGTCTCTGGTCCCACCTCTGTGGGCCTCCAAACCCAAGGCAGTGTGTTGCAGGTGACAGACCAAAAACTTTGGGTCCTATGTCACCCATCAGACCATTTAGGGACAAGGCCCAGTGAAGCTGAGGGAAGGCAGTCCACACCTGCTTGTGGTTGTAGCTTCCTGTGGTGGCCTTTGTGGAAAGTCACTCAGAGCTGTGTAACAAACATCCCCCAAACCTGGTACTAGGGTGTAGCTCAGCACCTCTGAGCCCATCAGGTTCCACCCCCAGCACTGGAAAGACCCAAACTATAAGAAAAAGAGGGTTGAAGCAACAGCACCCAGCTCCAGAGCTGGAGGGGGGTTGGTCTGGGCAATTGTTCCTCTTTTACGTCTCTTGGTGGTCACTTTTTTTTTTGGTCTTTTTTTTGGGACAGGGTAGTTTAGGCTGGCCTTGAGCTCACTTCATAGCCCAGGCTAGCCTCAAACTCGCAACAATCCACCTGCCTCAGCCTCCCCAGTGCTGGGATTACAGGAGTACACTAGCATGCCTGGCCGCAGGAGCTATGTTGAGGTCCGCCTGAGATCCTGTTCCTTGTCCACAGCCTCCTGATGCCACCTTGTTTACATGAGTGATTTGAGCCTGGCTTCCTTCTGAGCCCTGTGCATACAGCACTAGTGTGCCTGCTGCTCCCAAGGCTGTGTGGGACAGGGACACTCCAGGTCTCCACACTTCTGGGACGCATGCGTCTCAGCTCTGTCTGAAAGGTGGGGTGGAGCTCAGCCCTCTGTGCTCCAAGGCAGCCTGCTCTGGGGTCCTGCTACGGACTCATGGCTGGGGTTCCTCAGTGAGGAGCCAGGAAGGACAGGAGGGCAGGGCTTAGCTATGACGCTCTCTGCTGCCTGTCAGTCACCACGAAACATCTAGAAAGTTCTTCAGAGGAAGCAGTGGGCCTGGAATTCAGTGGCTTTTTTTTTTTTTTTTTTTTTTTGTCTTTTTGAGACAGGATCTCACTATGCAGTTCAGGTTGGCCTTGAGCTCACTTTGTAGCCCAGACTGGTCTCGAGCTCCCAACAATCCTCCTGCCTCAGCCTCCTGAGTGCTGGGATTACAGATGTGCACCACCACGCCTGGCTTTTTTCTTTCTTTTCTTTATTTAGCTTTTTTTGGAGAAAGAGTCTCACTATGTAGTTCAGGCTGGCCTTAAACTCACTGTGTAGCTCAGACTGGGCTCAAACATGGCGATTTTCCTGCCTCAGCCTCCCGAGTGCTGGTATTAGAGGTGTGGGCCACCACACCCAGTGCATTCATTAGAATTGAAATTCTAAGCAGAGCACTGAGTCTATTCCGGGCTCTTTGATCCTTATCCCTACTGTCAATTCCATGACAACACAGACAAACTGCGACTGGCTTTGCAAGCAACAAAGTTGATATTTTTATCCTTGAGGAACCTCTGGGATAATCACCCTGTGGGGCTGTGGTCAGGCCTGCCGGGGTCCCCACAACGTCTGGGTGCCACCCTGGGCCCCTTGGTGCAGGGCTGGTGAGGTGCTGGGATTCCTTGATGTGCCTCTGACTTCGCTTTGCAGCTGGGCACCGCCTCTCCCCCATGCCACCCCTCTCCTCTGCTTCTTGAAGGACGTTCGCAAGGATATCAGAGCTTTGTGACGAGTGTCATCCATATTCAACCTCAATTCCACTTGAAGGCATGATCTTCAGCTTGAGGGGCCACATACAGTGACAAAGTGGCACACTCAGGGACACAATGAAACAGACACACAGCTACACACACAGTAACATGGTGACAGGCATACAGTGTCACATGACACAGTGGCACAGTGATACAACCCACCAATACAGTGACGCATACAGACACACAGTAACAGCGACATACACAACAACACAGCCCCCCCCATGGTGACACACACAATGGCACAGTGGGCTCTGCTGCTTGCTGGCCTCAAGGGCAGCTGGAGCCAGGGCTGCTCTAGTGGAAGACAGCGTGGTGTCACGGCACGTCAGGGTGGGTGCCAGTCAGCAGAGCAGTCAACCAGCTCTGGCCCAGCGTCCAGGGCTGCTCCTTACACAACCCCACCCCTGGTCCCTTGCTCATGTGGGGACTCCATCCTGTCCCCTGATAAAAAGGTGCCTCACTTTCCCAGAGAGGCTCCCAGCTGCCACCCAGAGGAGAGAGACTCCCCTGCCTCAGGCAGCCGCAGATTGGGGAGGAGGCTGAGGGCGAGGGTCTCCTTCTAAACTTCCCAGCTCTCAGACAGGCTCTGGGCCCTACCAGTCCCAAGACCTGGGAGCTGTGGTGTGAGCTCCGGTGCCCCAGGACGTCTTGCTCCCAGGGGCTCCTTTAGAGCGGGGTCTCAGCCACACCATCTCGCTTTTAACATACTCGAAGTAGGACAGAGTGTCAGGCAGCGATGGTCACCAGTGACAGAGCAAACAACAGTAGCCTCTGTGCTTCAGAGGGAAAATAGGAGTTGGAAGATCTGGAAGGCCTGGGGCTGGGCAGAGCTACATGAGGCCTGGTCCCTTCCCTGGCGCTCAGCCACCAGGGCCTGGACGTGCCGGGAAAGCCAACCTGGTGCGGGTCTCTGTAGATGCTCCTTGCAGCACAAGCAGCAAGTGAAATGCCCGAGGGGGGGTACACAGATAGGAAGGGGCTCCTGGGGACTGGGACGCTGGTGCCCCACTGGGCACACACCTTGGGGCGTGACATACCCGCAGCAGGAGTCGGGTGTTTGGGTCGAAGATGCTGCAGCAGGAGCCCAGGTGGAGCCCCTGGTCACACCACACCAGGACTCCTTTCACCCAACATGTGTGACATCCACATGTTCGGGGACCCATGCTGGTACCAGGGACAGCAAGACAGAGTAGACAGATAACTGTCCTGGGTGCCCAGCTGATGGGGCAGGTGAGGGACTCAACAGGCCAGCGGTGGGACAGGCCTGGGGCAGAGGCCTGTGGCTGCATCCTCTCTCCCACTGTCTCATGGGTTAGTTCCTCTCCAGGGTCTCAGTGCCCTCATCTGCAGTGGGTACCATAATAGCATCCACCTGCAGGGCTGTAGCAGAGCTTGAACGTAAATGATTCAGTTGTATAAAGCACTTGAAATGGTTCCTGGCAGGTTGTGGGTTACAGGAACAGCAGGAGCTTGGCCAGGGCCCCAGGGAGGGCTACAGAGTGGCCCCCCTGGTGGAGGGATGGTGGGTTTGAGCAGAAGCCCCTGTTGCATACCTCCGCTTCTAATCAGGGATTCGCTAGGCTTGAGGACAAACTGCTCTCGCTGGTGGTAGGGAAGGACAGCCTGAAAGCAAACATAATCTTCACGAAAAGAGTTTGTCCTACCACAAGTACAAGTCCACTGATGAGCTCAGATCCGCTCCAAGGTTTTCCAAGGAAGGAGTTGTGTTTGTGTTTCTATTTCTGGGCCTTCCATTCTGTCCCACTGGTCTCTTTGTTTTTCCATCCATCCCACTGTCTTTATGACTGTAATTTTACAGTAAGTCTTGGGGCCAGATGGTGCCCATCTTCCAGCTTGTTCTCCCATTTGATATTGTATTGGCTGTTTTGGTCTTTTTGCCTTTCCACATAAACCTTAAAATCAGTTTGTCATTATCCATAAAATCCATATTTGCTCTGCCAGGTGTGGTGCGTGTCTTTAATGCCAGCACTCAGGAGACTGAGGCAGGAGGATCACCACAAGTTCGGGGCCACTGTGGGCTACATAAGTGTGATTGTGTCTCAAGAAATAAGCAAAACACGTGGCTGCTCCGCAGTGGGCCCCGCGGCTGCTTCGCTGAGGGCCCTGCTGAGGGCACCTCACAGACTGGACCCGCCCCCACCCATAGTATGGTGACGGGGTGGAGCTGGGTGGTCCGCTGTGAGCATATGTGTTTTTCCACCTCCGACCATGGCAGTTTGTATACGCCCATGTACGTTATAGTATAGTCTGAGGCAGCTGTGTCTCTTCCCAAGGCGAGAGTCCAGGGGTATAGATAAACCCAGGAGTACAGTTGTTATCACAGGGAAGATGACTGATTGAGCGGTAGGGCAACGGAGATGAGGGAGGAGAAAAATTGAATGATCAAATGGGCCATCATCTGTGTAACTCAGTAACAAAGGTGAAGGTAACATTATGTAGGACAGCATCCAGAGCTAATTCCCTTCTATGTTCTCTATAATTCTGTATTTCCTCAATGGTTTT
>PVLD010037455.1:0-10236 GCA_004027595.1 Dinomys branickii | reverse complement strand
GCGCACACAATACAATGCTGAGGAACAAATTCTCTATGCTGCCTCCATTCTGGAACCTGGTGCAGCCACCACACCGATTCTGGAACAGGACACTCTTTGGCTTCCTTCTCAAGGCAAGGTCTTTCACCTTTGCAGTTTTGAGGCTGCAAAGGGTGGAGACTTGCTGCTTGTGATGCCCTCAGGCCATCTTTTCCATTCACTTGTTCCTTCATAGCAATAGAGATCTCCTAAGCCTTATCTTTGTTTGTTTGTGTTTTTTTTTTTTTTTTTTTGCGGTACTGGGGATCGAACTCAGGACCCTGCGCTTGCTAGGCAGGCGCTTATTCCACTGAGCTATATCCCCAGCCCTAAGCCTTATCTTTGCAGTCCACAGCTTTACTGGAGCTTTCCTTCTGGCCAAACTCACAAAATTTTAAACCATCCTTCTGGGCTCTTTGCTTTTGATTCTCAATATAAATATGGTTAAATCCATCAACAATAGCCATGCCACTTTCCCAACATTTGACTGCCTTGAAATTTCTTTTGCCAGATTAATCAGTTCGCTGTCACCCTTAATCTTAGTCTTAGGCAAAGTTTCTGGACACGAGCAAAATGTAGACAAACTTTCAGTCAAGCCATAACATACATCATCTGGAGTCCAACAGCCAATGCACTCCTTATTCACAACAGAAACCTCCTGAAACTGGTCTTTACTTGCAGGATTTCTATCAATCTTCAGGTCTTCAGAGCTCAAACCAGAATCTCCCAGACAGCAGAGCCGAAGGCATTCCAGGTCTACTCTGTCAGGCAAAATCTCTGAACATTTCCAAACTTCCTAAAAGCCATTTCCAAAGGTTCTTGAACCACATGGCCAGGTATAGTCACGACAAAGACCCCATTCCACTTGTACCAAATTCTTTCCTGGTTACTTTTCTCTTGTTGCTGAAACAAAATACCCGATGCCCAAAATGAAGGAAGGAAAGGATTATTTAGCTCACAGTTTGCAGAGGTTTCAGTCCATACTTTGCTGGTTCTGAGGCAGAGTGGCACATAGCAGAGGGCAAACATTCATGGTGGCCGAGCATAGCAAAAACAACCAGAGCAAAAGGGAGGAATGGCAGGCAAGCAGGCTCTTTCTACCTCCCTTACATTGTAAACAGGCTACCCCCACCCAGGCGGGGCATAGCACTCACATAATCTCCATGGCCTCTCTTCCACAGGCTCAGGATGTGTACAAAGTAAGCACCCTGGCTTTCTGCTGAGTCACTCAGCAAAACCTCTGGACTCCCCAAATTGACAGTGTATCAACCATAACAATCCACCCCTTGTCAAGTTGATAAGCAGACATATTTCTTCAAACCAGTTTCCAGATACAAAGACATTATATTACATTAGAACCATGACATTTTGCCCCCTAAAAACTCATGCACATCCTTTTGTGCAAAAGGCATCTAGTCCATCTGCAAGAGTTCCCAACTTCCTAATAGTTTCAGCATTGCTATAAAGTCCAAGGCCAAAGTCTCCTCAGAGAAGTAAGGCAAACTCTTCAGTTACAAGCCCCCATACAAAGGAAAAGTTAAACACTTTCAATGTTCAGTGGCACAAATAAACTTTACCATTCCAAATGGTTCAAACAGCAGAATACAGAGCATTCATACCAAAGCAAGTCCAAAATCCAGCTGGGCAAATATTAAGTCCTGTAGTTCTATGCCCAGCATCTGAAGCAATCTATGGTACATTGTGAGCTCCAAAGGGTTTGTGTGACTCTTAGGGTTGCTTTGTTCCCTCCTTGCAGCTTTCCTTAGACAATTCATGTTCCTGACTTTTCCAAACTTCTGAGGTCTCCATTGCACTTTTCACTTCACATTCATAGTTTCACACACTGCCCTCTCAGGGGTACACTGCCTGGCCTTCTAGGCTTTTGGAAATTGAGGTCAAAGCCTTTTTAACTTTAGAACTCTTGAATTCTTTATGCACCTAAAACCTGTGCTATGTGGATGATGCCAAGGTCTGCTGCCCACTTGGAGCAGTACCCAAGCTTTCCTCTCTCTTGGCCATAAGGGTCGAATGCCTGGATTGCTGGGCACTATGAATCCAATTCTGAGGAGCAAATTCTCTATGCCACCACCATTCGGGAACATTGTATGGCTGCCATTGCCATTCTGGAACATGACACTCTGCGGCTTTCTTTTCAAAGTAAAGTCTTTGAACTTTGCTGTTTTGAGGGTGCAAAGGATGGAGACTTGCTGCTTCTTGTGATGCCCTCAGGCTATCCTTTCTAGTCCCTTGTTCCTTCTCAACAATGGAGATCTCCTCAGTTCTATCTTTGCAATCCACAGCTGTACAGGAGCTTCCTTTCTGGGCAAACTCACATTTTAAATCATCTTGCTGGGCTTTTTACTCTTGATTCTCATGGCTAAAAGCCCTCAACAATAGCCATGCCACTGCCTCAACTCTCGACTGTCTTGAAACTTCTGCTGCCAAATTAATTAGTCTACTACCCTTAATCTCAGTCTCAGTCAAAGTCTCTGGACACTGCCAAAATGCAGACAAACTTTCTGCCAAGCCATAATATACATTGTCAGGAGTCCAGACCCAATGTACTACTTCTCAGCAGAAAACTCCAAAGCCTGGTCTTCACCTACAGGAGTTTTCTCAGCCTTCTGGTCCTCTAAACTCTGACCAGAATCTCCTCGACAATATAGCTGAAGGAGTTCCAGCTCTGCTCTTTCAGGAGACATCTCTGAACCTTTCCAAACTCTTCCCACATGCCATTTCCAAAGGCTCTTGAATCACATGGTCAGGTATAGTCATAGCAATGACCCTACTCTTCTGAAACCAAATTCTGTCTGGGTTGCTTTTCTCTCATTTCTGGGACAAAATACCTGACACCCAAATTAAGAAAGGAAAAGTTTATTTAGCTTATAGTTTGTGGAGGTTTCAGTCCATACTTGGTTGGCTCCAAGGTAGAGTGGCACATGGCAGAGGGCAACAGTTCATGGAGCTAGAAAAACAGCAAAACAAGAGCAAAATGGAGGAGTGGCTGCAAGCAGCTTCTTTTTTCTTCCTCACATATGCAAATTATCTGCCCCAGGGAAAATGTAGCACTCACACCCATAATCACAGCACTGGATCATGGATCAATTATAAACCCTAAAAGCCCACCCCATGACAGCATGAGGCTTTCAGGGGATATCCATACACAAAGTATGACAGGGATGGAGTCACACAAGCCCTTTGGAACTCACAATGTACCACAGATTGCTTTAGATGCTGGACATGGAATTACAGGACTTAATGCTTGACCTGCTGGATTTTGGACTTCTTTGGTCCTATTCCTTTGTGTTCCCATTTATAAATTTTAGAATTAAAATGCTTATTTTATGGCATTGAATGTTGAATGTGTTTAACTTTTCATTTGTACAGGGGCCTTCAACTAAGAGTTTTCCTTACATCTTGGAGGAGACTTAGTACTTAGACTTTTCAGCAATGATGAAACTGTTAGGACTTTGGCAACACTTGCAGATGGGCTAAATGCCTTTTGCATAAAGGGATGTACATGAGTCTTTGTGGGGAAAAATATGTAAGGCTCTAATGTAATATAATGTTGACAGACTTAATGCTGGTTCTTAAGGATTGTTAAACATGTATTATAATGCTCAAGTTGTGAAATGATAATAATGTCTTTGTATCTGGAAACTGGTTTAAAGGAATGTCTCTGGTTGCCAAGATGACAAGGGTTGGATTGTTATGGATGATACATTATGTCAGTTTGAGGAGTGTAGAAACTTAACTAAGTGACTCAGCAGTTCTACATCCTGGGGTGAAAAGGACATGCCCTTACCTCCCTAGGCTGTTACTCATTGTCAATTTGAGAGATTTAGAAGGTTAACCTGGTGACTCAGCAGGGAACCAGGGTCCTTACTTTGTATTTATCCTGATCCTGTGCAAAAGGAGGGCCTGGAGATGGTATGGATGTAAAGAACCACTCCCCAGGATGGATAGCCTGGATACAATACAAGGGAGGGAAAGAGGCTTGCTTTCCCTCCCTTTCGCCCTTGCTGCTTTTGCTGTCTTCTGCCTCCATGAACTGTTGCCCTCTGCCATGTGGCACTCTACCTTGGAGCCAGATGAATATGGACTGAAACCACCACAAACTGTGAGCTAAATGAACCTTTCCTTCTTTAATTCTGGGCATCAGGTATTTTGTCTCAGCAATTAGAGAAAAGTAACCAAGACACTTGCTATTATTACTTTCTATTGTTTTAATAAATATCTGCCCCGTAAGTTGACAGGAATAGGCTCAATGAATGATGATATGTGTCCTTTCTGGTCATTTGGTCCCTCATAAGGTAAAGGTGAGGCAACTTGTAAAACCTGAAATACCCCCATTGTTTAAAGGACATGAGGGGGCTGGGCCCAATTCTCAGTTTCCCGCAAAAGGGATCTATTGATGCCTTAATTCCACCAAGGCAATATATGATGGCTTAGTATGCCACAGATCAACCTGAAATGTGAAACAATAATGGACACATCAGCACCAGTATCAATTAATCCTATAAAAATTTTCCATTAATTTTAACTTTACAAGTTGGTTTATTTTTCATTATTTCCTGAGCAAAACATATATTTCACCTTGTAAGGGTTTAGATAGATCTACATCTCAAATTTTGGATAAACATTTATGTATGATTTTAGGTTTAGGTAGAAGGAGAAGTTGGGCATTACCAATCATCTGGTTCAAAAACTCAAATTCCTTGGGAACAAACAGATACTTTGATTTCTCTTTCACAGTCCTCATCAATTATAGAAGGTACCACAGTAATTCCTTCTGATATAAGGTTGGCTTTCCCCATTAACCACGCAATAGTGTCAAGAGGTGGTGGCTCAAATACACCTGTTGGTATTAAGGTGGGCATTTCACCTCCTAAAGGATGTATTTCACTACCTGTAGGCAGATTTAATCCTGTGCTGCTCTCTGTTCTGCAAAGGAGTGAGGATATGTTCCTATAGGCATCCAAGTTGGAAATACCTCATTTTGTACTTGGGCCAGAATCGAAACAGTGTACAATTCACTTAGAGCCAGCTGGAGGCCCCCTGAAATAGTCCCATCATTTAAGGGGCATGAAGGGGCTGGGCCCAATTCTCAGTTCCCTGCAAAAAGGATCTATTGGAGGAGACCACTATGAAGCAGCTCTGAGAATTTAATATTAACCAAGTGACTTTCCATGTTTACTTGTGAGTTGTCTGAAGCTTATGCCCTTGTCCAGAGATGGGCAGCTCACTCATAGTAAGTGAACCTCTGTGAATCACTGGCCCCTGCTGAGAGCTGTATTGGCCTGTGAAGTTGGGACATCTCTAAGGACAAGATAAGGCCACAGCTGAGGACTTTTAGCTCCAACCCCAATTAACTAAAAGGACACTGCAGCTGCAGATATCTCACTCTTTCAATGAAGGCCTTCCTGGAGATAACATAGTTCTCTTAAATTAACATAAACTATTATTTGGAGAATTCTTTAAAGGGATGGCAAAGTCCTGCTTAAATTCCTGCATTTTCTTTAGTATACCTCTCCTTTGTTTGAAAATTTAATAAATGGGGCTGCCCAGGGAATTCTTGTCTTAATCCAGAGAATCTTTACTTCTGTGAGAGGGCTAAACCCTCCTGGAGCCCTAAAATCATTTCAGTTGTCTCATTTATTTAGTCATTGGCCATCTACTCTTTTGGAAGATTGCAGTCCTGATCAGACCACAATAACTAGGAGCTATTAACCTAATAATCTATTTTAATGATATCTGGAACAGCAATCCTTGGTCCAATGTTAGTCTTTATTACAGTGAGGGCCCTAACCCAATTGTTCATTTTAGGGTGCCAAGAATGGTGACATCACATTTATGCCCTTGCATTGTTTGCACTTTTTTCTAAGGTGCTCCACTTTTCAACATTCAAAACATTTGATCTCTGTTTTTGTCCCCTTTAAATTATTAGACATGGCCTGGGTCAATAGGACTGAATTGTAAGAAGAGAGCCTGTATTTTGGCAGGCTCTTATGTAAGTTCCAAGATTATTGGATCCACTAACTGACAAAAGAGCTTGTCTACAATCATGATTAGTGTTTTCAAAAGCCAATTTAAGAAACAAAATATTATCAGCTTCAGGATTAGCAATTTGGAAATTTACAGCTCCCTCTAAAGAAACTGCAAATTAAGTATGGAGCTCAGTGGATCCCAGAAGCACCTGGGTTAAAGATTGTACTGGAGCTCCCTCTTCTGGGATGGGCACCCAAGTGCAGCACAGCAAACTACTGGTTTGCATGAATAATTCCATAGGGCAGTGCACTTGTTCATCTAGACTGGAGTATCTGCTGGTGCCCATCCACATTCAATAGTAATCTCTGGGTCATCATATTCAGCCTCATATTCATTTTTCTCAGTCTCTTCTCTAATAAGCTATCTCAATTGCACTTCAAGATGTAAATATTGAGTAAAGACATTTTAGCAAGATGGTGAAGATGGAATTAGCAAGGCAGACAACAAAAGATTTTCTAGTAATCCTACCAAAAAATGACTTTGAAAGATCCAATCCAAAAATGGACATCTGAGATGAATATGCCCTTCTCAGATGAAAGAAATACAAATGGCAAATAAATATATAGTTATTATCACTGGTTATGAAAGAGATGCAAATTAAAACAACACTGAGATTGCATCTCACTCCAGAGATAATGGTTATCATCAAGAAATCAACCAATAACAAATGTGGAAGTACTGTGGAGAAAAGACACTTCTCCACTGTTGGTGGGAATGTAGACAGCCATCGTTATGGAGATCAGTGTAGAGACTGCTCAAAAGCTAAGACTAGAGGTCCGGTTTGACCTAGACATTCCCCTTCTGAGTATTTTCCCAGAAGAATTAAAAACATCGTATCACAGTGATATATGTGCACCCATGTTGACAGCAGCACAATTTGTGATAGCTAAATCTTGGATAAAAACCAAATATCCCTCAACTGAGTAATGTAAAATATAGATGTGGTCTCTTTATACAGTGAAGTATTACTCAGCCTTAAAGAAAGTTAAACTTGAGACTTTATAGGTAAATGGATGCAACTTGAGATCATATTTATAAGTGAAATGAATCAGATTCATATGTATCAACATTGTATTGTCTTCTTCGTGTGAGAAACTGAAAGAGTAAATAATGTCTACAATATACAATGGATACTGTGAAATGGGAATAAATTGTTCAAAATAGTATGGGGGAAAGGGGAAATGAAGAAAAGGAAAAGGAATAAAGTATAAGTTAGTTCTACTACTAGTGTCTTTTAGTTCATTGAAAACAAAGGTTTGTGCTAATATCATGTGGAGAATGTGCCCATATCTTGTTCTGTGAATAACTAAGGATAACAATGTACAATGTATTTACTATTGTTACTCTCTTATTATTTTATTACAAAATTTTATTTTACTATTCTTCCATAAAAATAAAAAAGGACTTTGAAGCCATTAGTAACTACACTTTGTTTAATTTCTTGTAACACCTTGATTTGAAAGGAGATGTTAGTGTCTGCCTCTTAACACCGGTGGTCTGGGTAATCTGTAGCCCCCACGGGGAAGCACGTGAGGCTGCCAAATTACTCAGCACTAGAGTCCACCCGAGTTACCATTTTAGGATAGAATGAGGTAGAGAAATGCACACATGCTGGGTGCATCTCATGAGGAGAAGGAAGAGGAGCAGGAAAGAATGCTACATCCTTCTAGTGAGTGCAGTAGGTATCATAAGGCTGTCATAGCACTTACAGGCTTTTAAATTTGTTTTTATTTTAAAGAAAGAAGAACAAAAATGTAGACATAAAACAACAGAAAAACAATAAAAATGATACAGAATTGCAAAACAAGATGATAGGAAATTAGAAATCAGTGTTGCATTTTGTATTGTTATCTTCAAAGCGGTTACTCAGATAACCAGATATAGGCATGTAAGATTGATCAAACAAACGTTAACTATTCCTTTCAAAAAAACAATACAAAGTAGTAGTATAATTATCTTTGTGTGTGTGTGTGTGCGTGTGTATTCCCTTACTTCTTTCTTTCTTTTCTCTTTTCCCTCATCCCAGCTATTCTTTCCTTCTGAGCAGCTTCTTTCTCTTTCACAATATCTATTAAACCTTTCAGATTTTATTTTTATCTGCTTTGAAACACTCAGGTGGACACTGTGAAACTGAATCTACCTTTTCTGCCAAAGGAGGCTTTTCCACTGCTCAGTTTGAGTCAGTATTCTTGAGTGCATATTTCAGGGGAAAGAGCACAGACCAAACAAATCTCCAGGTTGTGAAGCACTTGTGGGAAATGATTTTACCCCAGAACAGAATGGCATGGAGTTTCAACCCGCTTACTCTCAGGTTTCTAAATCAAGGGTTCCCACCTGCAAGAAACAAGGATTGCATTTGACAATATTATGGGGTATCTTGATGATACTACCACTGGTCCTGTGCACTTTGCCTTTTAAAAGAGATTTTAGCAACTAAATGTATTGTTTTTCTTCAACATAAAGAGATTTTAAAGAATGAATTTGCCTCTTGTTTTAATCCTAGTGAATATCCTACGCACATCAAAAGTACTTACTTAGGTCTGTGCTGGATGTCTCCATAATTATCACGCAAGATCAAAATGCTGTCAAAACACTCCTAGTAAATCCACGAGGCAGATGAGAAAGTTGTAGGTTCAGGCAACCTTGCAGTGAGTCCCCAATGTCATGCAAGGTGTTATGGTGAATGATGAAAAGAAAGATTAAGAAACAAAAGGACAGTGTAACAGGGAACTGGGATGACCAGTTGTTCATGGAGAACAGAAGGCCAGGAGGCGGCCCCAAGTTCAGTATTTGATGTTCACATTTGCATTGAAGAAAATGGTGAGGGGATTGTGACGAGATGTGCTAGATAAGTGGCTAGGAAGCCAAGGCTTGTAAAAGTGGGAAAAAAGAATTCTGTGAAAGAGACAGAACAGCCAGATTCAAGCTGAGGTGAACAAGTAACGTGCTTTGTAGCCAGTTCTAGAAAGGAATTTCTCTAGAGTCACGCAGACATTAGCAGAAGCATTATCTCATACCTTACCCCCACAGTCTCACAGCCCACTTCTCTGGGCTCTTCTGTCACCTTCAGAGAGGTGCAACGCTAGCCTGATGCCTCCCACTTGCTCTCACAAAGACATGTACACAGTCTCGGCCAGATGCACTAATTAAACTGAAAGCCAATCTAGGGGAGTCACCTCTACATGGCCTGTGCTGCTTGCTAACAGCACAATCACATTGGGCTTTGGGGAGGACAATGTGGCAGTCCTCTACACTATTTATCATCAATTTTTTTTTCCTGGCCTTTCCCTAGTTCTTTAAAACTTCTACTCTCCAAAGGGCTCCTTTGTAACCTTTCTCTCTTTACCTTCTCACATATAGTTTAAGGTTTCAAAGTTTTCCTCTTGCATTCTGCCATTCCCAAGACCAATATCTTTAATAATATGACCATAAAGCTATGTTCATTTTTTTATAATTAACTATAAAATTATTGCTGAATTATATTCTACCATTAGCAGAGATATAGCTGTTTCATTTAGTACGTATTATCTGTAAGTCAATACCAGAGTTTTCTAAATGATTACACCAAAATATGGATTTATTCTATAGAATTAAGTCTGGTACATGATTGTTTTATATGGTACTTAATATCCAATTTGTTCTGGTCATTACGACTATAGCTAATTTGCATGATGTTACCAGAGTTGCATAATTGTCACTATTTCTCTGTGCATCAAAACTCAGATTAACTTTGTGACAGTAACATTAGTAGAGTACATTCCAAAGAATTTAGTTGTTGGGTGAATTACACTGAATCCTGCCACCCGAAAGTAACCAAGGTTTTCCTATCTTTGAGCAGAGTCAAAGAACTGTACCATATTTTCCCCAAACTAAAAACAAGCCTTATATTAATTTTTGCTTCAAAAGATGTAATAATACTTATTTCCGGAAGATGTCATATTTTTCATGTACTATAATCTATGTTTATTCATGTGCAATAATATATATTTATTCATTTATTCATGTACAAAAACATGTTTATTCCAATACAGTCATGTCATCTTCTTCTGGAACATCACTGTAACTATCCAAACCCCAAATTCTGGCTTGCATTTCTTGTAACATCATTTTCTGCAGAACCAGTGGCCCCAATATCTCTTTTTTTTCCCCAATGTCTCTTGTCTAAAGAAA
>PVLD010037454.1:0-10237 GCA_004027595.1 Dinomys branickii | reverse complement strand
AAAAAAAAAAAAAAAAAGAGAACCCCCCAAAGAACGCAAAACCAGCACAAACCTGGAGAAGTTTCCTACTAAGGAAGGATGTCAGGAGGCTCTAAGAACTACTCATTAAAAAATATTCAATTTCTGGCAGTGCATGCATGAATAAAACCTGGAAGCGCTGCCCCCAATAGCACAGCTCCAACAGAAAGCTTTTCTGTAGCCCTAAGCCATGAAAGTGTGAGTCACCACTAAACCCTTCACCTTAGCAGCACCTGGCATTTCTTTCTTAGACATTGTTATCACCAGGGCAATGGGTCTTTCTGCAGATGCTTAGGTGACTTTGGGCTTCTATTTTTCATAAATTTAAATACTGGGATGAAAAGAATAAAGAAGCAAAGGAAAAGGGCCTAAGTTATGACTGTTCTCAGCTAAAAACAGCATCACCAAATAGTAAGTCTACCTGACAATATGACTGCTGACAGGCAGGAAGATCCAGGGTGCATGACTACCCGATGCTGCTGTGATCAGGGCAGCGGCTATACTAAGGGCAGAGAATGCTCAGGAGTAGAGTGATGCCAGGGAGTGAAGAGCAACTACTGAGCATCAGGGAATCCCAGGTTCCCAGGGGAATTCCCAACTATGAAAAAGAAAACAACAGAATATGCCACCTGGAGACAACAAGACTCAGTGGACATCATCTTCTCCATTCAAAACTACACTATAAATGACTCTTACTCACCCAAGCATAGATGCACAGAATGCCACTGTTATGGTTTGTGTCTGTGTGTCCCCCCAAATCCTCATGCAGTCACGGGGTTGGCTTCTAGGATTTGTATATATGTGTGTGCTACACTCACCCTGGAGCAGGTAGTTTGCCTACAACGTAAGGGAGGGAAAGAGGCTGCTTGCTGCCATTCTTCCCTTTTGCTCTTGTTTTTGCTATCTTTTGCCACCATGAACGCCTGCCCTCTGCCATGCGCCACTCTGCCTTGGAACCAACCCTGAATGGACTGATACCTCCACAAACTGTGACCTAAATAAACCTTTCCTTCCTTAATTTTGGGCATCAGGTATTTTGTCTCAGCAGTGAGAGAAAAGTAACTGAGACGGCCACAGAATACTAAGGACACTCTCCACCTTCCAGATGGAAGGTCTGAGGGTCTCAGCATATCCTGGCTGCTGTGGCAAAAAACACTTACGTTTCTCCTGAACGTAGAGGTACCCTTCCATGGTGTACGGGCTGATGGTCTTGTGCTCCAGAGGGTTCTCCTTCATCTTCTTCATCAGGGACTCCACTTCTGACCTAGTGCCTTCAAAGCGGTTTCTTGTCTAAGATGAAAAGAGTTTTACTCAAGGCGAAGAAATGAAATCTCTGTCTAACCCAGTAAAATCTTTAGATGTAAAACTGGATCAGAAACATTCAACCCTCCAGGAATTGGGCCAATATTCACTGTAAACAAGTACACTTTGGTCTTAGAGACCTCAACCTGAATGACTCTCAAACTCCAGTAATCATCAAAATCACCTACAAAACATATAGAAAATGCCAATTCCCAGGCTTTGCTCCTAGAGATCAACTTAGAACCTTTGGGTCCAGAAGTGTGCATTTTACATAAACATCCCAGATGATTCTGACTCAGATGGTCCAAGGGCCATATGCCTTCAGGACTAAGGTTCTTACTTCTCCAGCTTCAGGGAACGATACTCACCGACAGCTCACAGACGGGGCCCCCTCAAGGGGAGCTGCTGTGGTCAAAGCCACCCCCTTACCCAGGGTGGCCTGTGACCTTCCTGCAGGCCTGCCCAGGCCCACATTCTCACAGCACTGACTGAGGCACCTGCACCATGGCTCAGTCCCCTACCATGCTCCATGCTCATTCTTTCAAAGGAGCCTTTGCCGGCATCACCCCCACGACACACACACACTCACAGAATAAAGCTATTGTATGCACCTCTCCATTTCAGAGGCTTTTGAAAGAAGCCAGCCTAAGGAAACAGTTACGCTATTGCATAAGTTGAGACTGCAACTTCCCTTCCCTAGGCTGACAGAGAACCATCCATACTTTAGACTTCTACAGGCCACGCGATACAACCCACATAAAAACATCCGGCTAATTCCATGTAACAGCACCTAGAGACAACATGAGGGCCAACATGGTCCGCCAAACACTGAAGCTGAGTGGAGCTCTGGTAAGTACTAGGCAACACGCCCTCAACAGGATTCTGCTCGTCAAGAGGCCTAGTATTTAAAACTTAAGAGAGAATTCTGGGAGTGAACTGCACTGACCTGGACTTACTGTCATCTTTCCTAAGCATTGGGCAAAAGCATGTCCTCTGCACCAAAGATCAGCATGTGTCCCCAGACTCATTCCCTGAGCACACACTCTAACGTCTCCTGTAGCCGGCAGCCAGACACACTGAAGGGAAGCTGGGCAATGGCAGGATGTCCACAGCCAAAAGAAGTCCTGACTCGTGGACAAATTTAAAACATAACCAGCGCAACACTTTTGAGAACATGAGCAGTGCTTTGAAATAATGCAGAAGACAACAGTCTGACCTGCAGAGCACTCCTGCGATTCCCATCTCCCAGCCGCCCTCTGAAGCTGAGCAAGACCCAGCCTCCACCCCTAAATCCAGTCCACACAGGTGGGGTCGCTGGCAGACAGACCCAGATTTTGCTTTCTCCTTCCTTCAACCAGGGAACACAAGCCTGTTCCTATGCCTACTCACATTCTGTATGCTAATGGTCAGCTGGGTCTTGAAGTCACCAAAATCCTTGGCCAGTTCATAACCATGGTGGTAGAAGGTGAAGAGTCCTTGCAGGAAGGCCAGCAGCTGTAATAAAGAAAGAAAAGCAGAGGTCATACGTGAAGGCCAGAAAGAGAGAGGACAGAGCTGTGTCTGAGTTCCCAATGCTGCTTCGCATGTCTACCACAGAGCAGCAACGACAGCCGGCGTTTACTGAGTTCCGAAGCATGCCGAGCGTTTGCCCTTTCATGCCTTGTCTTACTGAACACTTACAACAACTGAGGAAGTAGATTCAGAGAGGTTAAGGAACTTGTCCCAAAACACACAGTAGGTGGAAGCCAAGATTTGAAACTAGGTCTCCTCAGCACCCATACCCACGCACTTAGCCTCATCATCCCCTAAGAACACCATTTCTTCAAAAACTAAAGAACAGGGTCCAAGCTTGGTTTCCGGCTAACCCGTTTGTAGTATCACACTATCACACAAAAAAGGAAAAAAGGAAGGTGGTGTATTCAGAGTCTGCAGCCTACCAAGCGAAGTCAAATTAGAGAAAGTGACCCACATTAGCCTTACACTAGGTTGTATTTTTCAGCTTTCCCTAAACTATTCAAAAGCAAATGCTATGGATTCCTTTATTAAAATACTCCCTCTTGTGATGGTTTCCCTAAACTCTCATTTCAATCCCTTTGGGCTAACAGGTAGGTTCACTCATTCTTTAGTCTCGTACCTAGTGAATACTGAAAACATCTGTTCGCCACAGTTCTTCTCACTGGCCTCCATAACCCTCAACTGTCCCCCAGCCCAGCCCCTGCAGCCCTTCACTTCTCCACAATAAATAAACATTCCACTCCGAGCCTAAACCCAAGTCTCACTGTTGCTGTGCTTTCCGGCCCCTTCCAGAGCCCTGCACTTATTGCCTCAGCTCCGAATTTCAATGAGAAAAATGGCAAAACATGGTTGAGAAGGACCAGGGCCCCCAGCGTGTCACCGCTGAGCTCTCCCACATGTGGGGACCACCCCCATTCTTCAGCTTCTAAAGGCTGGCTCACGTTTTCTGAGCAGTCCATTCTGACCGCCCTGAATTGCCTGTGCCACGTGTCAGCCTAAGACACATTTGGTTGGCATTACGTTATTGTATTTGGTTTTCAGTCCCTAAATGAACATATCTTTCCCTATTAAACATAATTCCCTCCCACTTCTGTTTACCTAACTCCCCTTTCTGAGAAGAAGTTCTGATAATAACAGGTAAGGAGTCTCATCCCACCCATTGCTCCCCTCCTTTCCACGTGCTGTGGCAAGTCTGGTACGCACTGACCAGGCACAACCCAGAGGGGAAACTGCCTTCAAGGTCAGCCCCATGGCTAGCCCAGTTTATCAAAGAGCTGGGCACATGGAAGTCCCACAAAACCCAATTATAACCATAGGGTACCTTACTTCCCACTGCCACTGTCCCCAGAACATCTATCTGTACCCTTAGATTCTCACGGGAGGTGGCTGAGCAGGCACTGCTGGATGGTCTAGCTACAAAACCATTCAGTGGCATCCTATACATCCTGGACATAAATCAATGAGAGTGTTATGGTTGTGTCTAGATGTCCCCGCAAAGCCTCATGCAGGCATGGATGCGGACTTCTGGAGTTTGTGATTGATTCATGGTCCAATGCTGGGATTATGGGTGTGAGCACTACACCCTCCCTGGCGAAGGTATCCTACACACAATATGAGGAAAAGAGGCTTGCTCTCTGTTAATAGTTGATACCATTGTGTCAAGTTGGGGAGTCTAGAGGTTTGGCTGAGTGACTCAGCAGGAAACAGGGTGCTTACTTTGTATACATTCTGAGCCTGCAGAAGAAGAGGTCATGGAGACTGTGTGAGAGCTACACATCCCCTGGGTGGGGGTAGGCTGTTTACAAGGTAAAGGAGAAAAAAAGGCTACTTGCGGCCATTCCTCCCTTTTTGCTAGTGGTTTTTGCTGTGCTCCACTGCCATGAATGCTTACCCTTTGCCATGTGCCACTCTGCCTCAGAACCAGCCAAGTATGGACTGAAACCTCCACAAACTGTAAGCTAAATAAACCTTTCCTTCCTTCATTTTGGTGTTGGGTATTTTGTCTCAGCAACAATAAAAAAGTAACCAAGACACTCTCTCTCTCAACATCCCGTTAGCTCTTGTTGTTCTTGCTGTCTTCTGCAACCATGAACTGTTGCCCCTCAGCCACAGCCAACCTGGCTTGGAGCCAGCTGATCATGGACTGAACCCTCCACAAATGGTGAGCTAAACAAACTTTTCTTTCCTTAATTGGGGACGTCAGGTATTTTGTCTCAGCAATGAGAAAAAGTAACTAAGACCAAGTGGTAAGCCATACACCTCTGCCAAACATTAATAGTGAAATATTTTTTCAAAGACAATCAAAGCCTTTGGAAAACCCTACATAAAATACTTTTTTTTTCTTTTTGGTACCAGGGTATTGAACTCAAGACCTTGCCCTTGCCAGGCAGGCACTGTGCCGCTAAGCTATATCCTCAGCCCCTTATAAAATACGTTTCCAAGTAGGGTCTATATCTTTCCTTCCAGGTGGCTCCAGTATTAGAGAAGAGGCTCTTCTACCAAACGGAGCTCTGCAATTCACAATGAAAACTGTTCTCTTGCTCTTCTCATCTCTGCCCTCCCTGCAGACTGTAAATGCTGTGTGCTGTGACCTTCCAGAGCACTGGGCCCCTCTCTACTGCAGAATAACACAGATGAATAGCTCAATTCTAAGGCTGTTCTCTTATGAACTCTGGTTTTCCTTCTCTTGGAAATTTTCCTTCTTTTAAGACTTTTCTTCTTTTCTCTTCTCTTATTTCCAAACAGCTCACTAAAATGCCTCCTGGGCATACACACAAGTGTTCCAGAGGCAGACTGTGACTTTTATTTATTTTGGTTTTTACTTTCTTTGGTCTTGGGCCTTGATTATCCATTTTTCTACACAAAACAACTCCTTAAATAAGTGTTATTTTTGGCCTACTTTTCCTCTCACGGCATCCTCTCTCCCCATCCTCTCTCCCCTCCGCACCTTACTCCCTCCCCCTCCCACATACTGCATGAACTCTTGAACCTATGACCCAATGGGAAATGAAAGTCCACTCTTTAGGGGGCTGGGTGAGACCCACAGAAGGACTCCAGAGGTGAGTGGATCCATCCATTTCAAAGAAATGCTTTTACTCAAACACGAAGAGGAAGAGCTTGCTGTAGCTCCCACATGATTATCCAGTAAGAGGGGTCAGCTCGTCCAGGGGGCTATCACACAAGATAAAGGGAAGGCCTTCCCCACCTCTCTCTGCCCTCTTCCCATGATTAACTATAAGCAAAACCTATTGGCTGGCTGAACAACAATATACATTATTTTTTTTTTAAAGCAAAAATGGAACTGCTTGAAGTAGTGCCAGTTGCATTGTTTCAGGCATTATTCATAGAACAAAATTACTATTAGGTGCAGAACTCTGCCCTGCAAAAATAATATGTCTGGGCATGATGGCACATGCCTGTAATCCCAGCACTTGGGAGGCAGAGGCAGGAGGATCCTTGTGAGTTCAAGGACAGTCTGTACTACATAGGGAGACTGTCTCAAAAAAACCAAAAAGGTCAAAGTCCTAATCCCCAGTATCGTAGGATGTGGCTTTATTGGAAACAGGGTGTTTACAGAGGTGAGCAAGTAAAAGTAAGCCCATTAGGGTGGGCACTAATACTTCTATAAGGGTAACATGACTGGTATCCTAAAATGGGGAGAATTTAGACACAGGCATACACACACACAGAAAAAAGACATTTAGGTAAAGATGGAGGACTGGAGTGATGCATTTGTACACAAAAGAATGTGAAAGGCTGTGGGCAAACTGCCTGCAGCTAGGAAAGGATTCTTTCCTTACAGACTTCAGAAGAAGCACGGTCCTGCCAACGCCTCAACCTTAGACTTCAACCCCTAGAACTGTGACACAACAGACTTCCGTCAGGTTAAGCCATCCTGTTTGGGGTACTTTGTCTCCGCAGCCACGCCACCGCATACAGTTCCGGGAATCATCAACAAAGAGGACGGCCAGTAGAGAGTGATAAAAAGCTGAGCTGGATGAGCCTCCCAGCTCCCACTGACTCATCTCTAGCAGGAGGGTAACAGTGGTATCTGTGAGGGCACAGCAGTGATGACAGTTAATTCCAGCATGGGATTACAGCCAGGAGCTGTTCTGCAAGAGAAAGAGAGAATCGGGCTGCGATAGAAGATGTACTGTGGTCCACATCAGACAGGGAACAAAGAGGGCCATGACAGGATGCGAGAAACAACAGGGAAAGAACGAAGATATGCAATGGGATGGAAGAGTGGGAGGGGAGTACAGCAAGGCCCTGCAAAATACTGAGCAGATGAACTCAGAGGAAGTGGTGCCTGATGAACATGGGGAATGAGTTCTGTGAAAGCTTATGCCTAGGTGTCCCCCCAAGCCTCAAGCGGTCATAGGTGGATTTTTTCAGGGGCAGCTGAATCTGGGACTGATTCAGGTACAATGCTAAGATGAAGGGCACTGACGTTAAGGGTGTGAGTGCTACCTGCCCTTCGCAGATAAGATATAAGGGACAGAAAGAGCAATGGTCAGCCTTGCATTTTGGGCTTTTTTGGTTTTTTTGCTACCTTCTGCCTGCCATGAACTGTTGATACCTGTCTGTCTTGCCACCCTGCCTTGGAGCCAGCCAAGTATGGACTGAAACCTCTCTAAACTGTGAGCTAAATAAACCTTTCCTCCCTTAACATGTAGGTGCTGGATATTTTGTCTCAGCAACAAGAAAAATAACTAAGAATTTGGTATCAGAGGAGTGAGGTCATTGCTATGACTGTACCTGACCGTGTGGTTTAGGAGCCTTTGGAGCTGGCTTGTGGGAAGAGGGCAGATTAGGTAGGGTTTGGAGATGCCCACTGAAAAGCACAGCTAGAACTCCTGAGGCTGCAGCATATACAGGGCACATTTGCTGGACCAAGGGAGAATTCTGATCTCACACAGGATGGAGAGGGACGACTCAGTATTTTAGAATGCTAGTTAGAATGACACTCCATTTAACATGTACAGGCTGTTTATTTCTGGAATTTTCACTTGGTATTTTTATACCATAGATGATGGACTAGGATCTTCTTCCTGCTTCCAGCTTCTGAAGTCACTGACTTGCCTAGATGCTGGGGTGTTCACAGACAAGAACTTCTACAGAAAAGTGAACTCTAAATGTGTGAATACTACATCCAGCCTTTGGAACAACTCACTTAACTGAACTTTGGGTAAATTCCTATCACTTTTTTCTTAAGTGAGACTGGAAATTTCTTTTGCATATGCAAACTACAATGGCTTCTTACTCTTTAAATCCCTCTGGCACTTCTGTATCATCCTTCTGTCCAACATGCCACTGACCTGCTTGCTACTTTGGTTTCCTCTCCACTGTAAACACTGGGCTTACCAGTAAGGTAAGAAGCTCCTTACAGGCACTGGAGTATAGCACTGTCCATGGAAGTCAATGAACACAAGCTTTTAGGTTTACCAAGATGGCTTACATTAAAGGAGATAGGCCTATTAATGTTGGCATGTGACTCACATGCTCACAAATAAAAAAGAACTGCTAAGTTTCAACTGTCTGCTAGCTGTAACACCCCCTGATCCCATGCAGGAAATCAACAACTGCTCCCTCAGACACCTGCTCCATTCTAACAGGTCTCACAGAGGATCAGGGTGGGATCTTTGCCTGTGACTCTGGACAAGACCATCACTACACAGAAAGTTGGCTCTTGGATTTCCAACGTTCAGATTTTAAAATGGAGGCAATTAATGAATTTAAGGACTTGCCAAACGAGGTGGCTGGGAGTAGAATCCAGAGACCACAGCCCAAGCACAGTAAAAGATACAAAGATTCCAAAGCTCACTGGAGTCTTGATAAAGCTATCAGCAAGTCTACATGGCTAAGAAGCATTCCATACATTTATAAATCAGAAAGAGACACAAAACACACTTTACTTAAAAGAAGTAGTCGTTTTCTTTCAGATTCTTATAGTTTCCTTCTTTTATGCTCAAGAAAAATACCCTTTCTTAAATCTAGATAAATCAGAAACTTATTTGCACAAAGGCCCCAGGCTTAAGTCTAAATCAGGAGCTATATATGGGCTGAAAAATCAAAGGTCTGCAATAATCCTACCCTGAGGCCATTTGTTCTCATATTTCCATGAAGTCTACTTTATTTTTTTAGTAGTGCATGTTTATAGTACACATTAATTGCACTCACTGCGTAGAGTAAGTACATCAACACAAGTATCTTAATTCCTTTTATTCCATCTCAAGATCTTCTTTCCATTTACCAAAGATCCACCTCCCTGTTTCCCACTGTCTGTCCTTTCCTTAGCACTTCATTTAAACTTCGGGCTTCTCATATGAGAGATGTTAACTGATATTTAAGTGTCCGATTTATTTCAGGTAAAATTGTCTCAAGATGCATCCATTTTCCTACAAATGATTCTAGTGTTTTCTTCTTTATGGCAGAGTTGTGCTCCGTTGTGTATAAGTAGCACACTTTCTTTATCCACTCATCTGTCGACAGGAATATAGACTGCTTCCAAGGTTTAGCTATCATGAACTCTGCTGCTATAAACATAAGTATGCACATATCACCATAGTGTGATACCTTTAACTCTTCCAGGAAGACACCTAGAAAGGAAATAGCTGGGTCAAATGGAATTTCTAGTTTTCACTTTTTGAACAATCTCCATAATACTTTCCACAGTGCTTGTAAGAGTTTACATTCCCACCAACAATGTAGAAGGGTTCCTTTTTCCCTGTAACCTCACCAGCATTTGTTATTATTTGATTCTTGATGGTAGCCATTCTTTCTGGAGCCAGATGAAATCTCAGTGTTGTCTGAATTTGCATCTCTCTGATAGCCAGAGATGATGAACATTTTTTTATGTATTTATTAGCCATTCATACCTCTTCTGAGAAATCTCTATTCATTTCAGCTGCCCAGTTTTTTTTTTAAATACAAGTACAAAAACATATTGACAAACAGACACCAATTAGCATAAAAAATAGTACAATCACAACTAATCTATAGACAAGGTGATATGATCTCAACAGTGGTTATTGCTTTATCCATTGATATCTTCGAAGTGTAAATATATAAGCCCATATACAGACATGCAAATTTAATCAGACAATTAATCCTCTCAACAACAGAAAAAACACAAAAACCAAAAATCCAAAGACAAAAAACAAAACAGGCAAACATCAACAACAGCAAAAACAACAACAACAAAAAAAAAAAAACACCAATAGTTGCTGCTTTACATATTGATATCTTCGAAGTGTGTGTTCAGGATAACACATACAGACATACAAGATTGATCAAATAACCCGTCATCGATTATTGCTTAGCATTAAGTGATATAATACAATAGTAGAACCATATTAGCCCTCCTGCATATATGCATATTCATATATACCTACATACATTT
>PVLD010037453.1:0-10237 GCA_004027595.1 Dinomys branickii | reverse complement strand
AGCAAGCCGATCTCTGTCGGGAGTCGCCGGGGGGCTGCACCGGCTCGGGAGGCGGGAGGGACCGAGGCGGCCGCGCTCCCACTGCGCTTGGACCGAGCCAAGCTTCTTCCCCGCGGGGATCGTCCCTGGCTCCCAGCGTCTGGGGCTTTCCCACGTCTCGCCCCGGCAGCCTGGTCCGCCCTACCACATCTCCCCCGGCTTCTCAGAGAAATACGCCCAGTTTAAACGTCCCAGCCGAGGTACCGGCATTCACGCTCGCCAAGTCTGTCTCGAGCTGGTGGTGTTTATTAAGGAGGTTCGCTCCCTTGCTGCTCACCTGGTCGCCATCTTCCCCAGATCCTCCCTTTTCGTGGATTCTAATTCTTTTCTAAAATGGTCATTCATGTTTTGCATTATTTTGTTTGGCTCAGCTAGTTTTTTATTAGTGTCTTCTGTAAATTCCCTGATTATTTTGCTTATTACGGCTATTATCTGTTTAGTTATATCTTCCTTTAGCCTATTCATTTTTAAAAAAAATCTCCTTCATTGTCCTTTTTAATAATTCAACTGTACAGTCTTTGCTTTCCTCCCCTCCAGTGTACTATGGATCATTTTTGAGGGAGTTGGGAGTTGTCGGAACCTGTTTGTTGTATTGTTTTTTCATGTTTCTATTGCTTTTGTTCATTTGTTTTATGCTGTGGTTTTCAGGTACATTTAGTGGAAAGATTTTGTTGCCAGTGTGGAATTCTTTTTAGTTAACATCAGCTTTTCAGTGATGTACTCTGGGTGTGGCTAACTATAAGCCTAACTATGGGACTCTGTCCCAAGATCTGACCACTTTGCTTAATTTGGGACTGGAAGATACAGGTAATTGACCCAGTACCCAATTCTCCAGAAATGGACCACAGTGGTATTAATGATTCAGAGGTAATCCAGATGTTAACATATGTAAAAAACTGATTATTATAAACATATGTAAAGAACTGGCAATTTTGTCACCCTGGCAATATCAAGTAAATGAGAATAATAGTATTATCCAAAATGAACTGGATATTGACACAGTATAACAATCAATAATGTACCACCCTTAGCCATAGAGAACAGATGTACTCAATAATTACTATGTAGTATAAACACTAAGAGAAACCAAATATTAAAATACAGTAAATATCTACTAAGTGCAACAACTGTACCTCCACTAACAATAAAAAAGAATTCAACATTACTAACATAGAGTTAATTATCTAAGGATTAATAAAGCTTAATGGTTTTATTTGTGAAGACATGAAGAAATGGAAAACAGGTAAATGAAAGAGGAAAATTTTGAAAAATTAAACAGTGGAAGAGGAAAAAGAGGAGAAAAATGTGAGACAAAGGATCTTTATGTCTGTGGAAACGGTTCCCTTTCCTGGGAGGTGGGGAGAGCTTCCAAACTGCTTCATTCTTTTTTCTGCATTGTTGTCCATTTCTCCAACTTTGTAACTTCTCATTTTCTTGTCACTTTGTTCTATATTCCTAGAGTCTACTTTTTTTCTCTTCTCAACGTTTTTATTTTCCAAGTATTTGGTATCTGGATCTCAGCTTGACTTTTGCTGCTGATTGCTCTTTGCCATTTTAGTCACCCTCCAAAAACCAATAATTTATTAAAAATTTGATGAGAAAAAAACTTGCATGGAAAACACTGGTTTAATAAAACTCCAAACAGTGGGAAACCGCCCCCCCCCGTTTGTACACTGAGCTGCTTTAAAGTCAGTTGGAGGTTGCAGTTCATGAAATGCATGAGATGAGGACTGATTTTTCTGAAGAAAGGAGTTCATTTTTGAAAAGTTTTCATACATTTGATTTTGGTCATAACCAAGGCATTTCTATCACCATTTCCCTTTAGGTACTGAGATAATACCTTTGTTAAAAAAATAGGGGAGCATGAAAACATGGAAAATTTAAGGCCATCTCAAACAGTCAGCTATTTACATTTTCATTTGATTTAGTCTCACATACTGCCACATGTCAAGAAGGAAAACTTTTGATGATTTGCCTTAGTAGATACATACTCAGAAGCAGAGATTTCTTTCTTTCATTTCTCTTTAGTGCTGGGAATGGACCAAGGGTCTCATGCGGGTGAAAGCATTTACTCTAGCCACTCAGCTACATAACCATCTTTCTAGTGTTTTTTTATTGTTGGTAGAGGTTTTGAACATTACACTCTATAGTTGCATTTTTTTTTTTTTTTAGTTCTAACCACTGTACTGTTATTTCAGTATTTGTTCTCTGTTGCATAACTCTGAAAGATCAGTTTTATTTGCATCCCCTCAGGTGATGCTCCCTGGGTAGTTCAAGTCAGGGGCCTCCATTTTATTCCTTTGGTTCTGAGCAATTTGGGGAAAAGAAGAGAAAGGCATTAGATCCAGGGTAGAGTGATCCAGTAAGAGTGATCTTACTGGTAGAGTGATCTGTTCTCTTTGTGGGCACCCTGCTCTCAGGAGAAAGGAATATCAGAGCAGAGCTGAGGATACCCACTGCTCCCCAAAGTTTCCAGTCACAGAGGCGCTTGAAAGAAGGGAGCGAAGGGACAGAAGGAAGCCCAGAACAGGGAGTGAGAAGGATTCCTTCCTGATGAGCACCAGGAATGGGAAAAGGGCTGCTCAGTGATGGCAGTGTTCTGAGACAGTCACATTGGGAGTTGAGTGGAGAGTTAACATTGCTGTCATAGTAGGGCATGAGGAGGATGGTGGCCATGATGCTCAATAATACCTTTGTGGTTCTGTGGAAAAATTGCATTTTGGTATAAAAAGACAGTGGGTTCAAGAATTTAATTCTTTCCATGATTCTGGTTACAAACCAAACTGTATAAGAACCAAATCAAATTTGGTGGTTAGGTTCAATGGTGAGCTATGGGGACATTTGATTTGGTTCTTGTCCAATTCAGTTTGTGACCAGAATCATGGAAAGAATTAAGTTCATGAATCAAGGTACTACTGTCATTAGAATCTTCTCCTGAGTTTGTATTACATTGTTGCATACATTGTTTATCATTGATTTCCAGAGTTTAAAATTGTATCTCCTTGGCCGGTCTGGTGGCATACACTTGTAATCCCAGCACTGGGAAGGCTAAGGCAGGAGGATTACCATGATATTGAGGCCAATTTGGACTACATAGTGAGACCCTGACTCAAAAAACCACTCCTTCAAAAGAAACAAACCCCCCCAAGAGCAAAAAATGTATCTCCCTGAACCAGTGATCCTGTGTTTTCTTCCATGTCTTTGAATACATTATTACATATTTTTATTACTGGTAATGTGACCAATTATTATGCTTTAGAAGGTTTTGTTGTCTTTAAGAATGTTATATAGTATAAGTCCTAATTCTATTTATTTAAAAAAACAGATCTCAGAGCCATTTGGAGAGCTCAGAAAGCAGTATCAGAAGAGGTGTTTATGAGATAGCTTGGTACCTCATCAGAATATAATGTGATTCTGGTTATAATAGCCATTTAAAAGTGTATAATATTGGGACATTACTTCTCCATGTAGAGACGTGATTAATGGTGAAATTTATGGTACTTAACCGTGATAAGACTCTGTAGGTAGAAGAAAGATTTTAATCAGTAGAGGAGTGGATTTGGGAGAGGCATCAGTGTCACACAGAATTTAAGCGTTAAGAGTATAAGTTGGGAGATGTTGGTCAAAGGGTACAAAGTTTCGAGTAAGAAGAATAAATTCTGACAATCACTTGCATAAAATGGTGAGAATAGAGCATTGAGAAAATTGCAAATGTAATAGATTTGAAGTGTTCTTACCATAAAATGTGAAGTGATAGTGGAATTTAATCATGTCATCATGTATGCATATAACAAAATATTGTATATACTAAATATCTGTAAGTTTTGTCAATTATACTTTTGTCAGAAAATAATCTATAGCCAGTGTTAAAGGAACAAGTGTAGCTAAATTAAAAAAAAATCTTTATTTATAAAAAATGGGAGGAAGTGCACGACGTATTCCTGTTTGTTGTTGTCTCAATGTAAGCAAAGGCTCATTGACTTGTAACAGTCATATCCCAATAAACTCATGATATATCCAAATATCATAAATTGAAAATGCATTCCATACACCAAGTTTAGCAAGCATCATGGCTTAGCAGCACAGCATACTAAAGAGTTATTGTTACTTATCCTCATGAACAGATGGTTGACTAGGAACTGTGGTTTGGTGTGATTGCTCAGCACTGTGAGAGAATATTAAACTATCATCAGCCAGGGAAACTATGCAACTTTAAAGTTTGAGGTATGGCTTCTATTGAATGTATATTGCTTTTGCACCATCATAAAGCTGAAAGATCATGAAGTTGAACCATTGTAAATTGAGGTCAGTCTGGAATAAAAACATGAATTTTGAGGTTAAAAAATGTGAATTTTTAAGGTTAAACCACTTGGGTTTTCATCTGTTTGCAGCTTCCTTGCTCTGTTTCCTTGAGAAAGGTATTTAACAATTTCTGAAAAATGAGATCACAGTACATTTTCCTATTAGAGTCAAAACAAAGGCTCAATAATAAATACTGTTTTGCCCAAAATTTACATAAAATGTTATCTGAAACATATCACGAAATTCTCTCTCCTTCCACAGTTTTTAAATGCTTTTGGTATGTAGCTTGAACTAGAAGCTTTTGATGGCATAAAGGAAATGGAAAAAATAGTGTTAGTTAATATTTATCATGCATGTGCAACGTTCCTAGAGCTGTGGCAACTTCCGTCATTGCTTAATTTAATTCCAAATGTAGTGACCATTCTACAGGTGTGGAATCTGAGATTTTCAGTGTTTATGTTCCTTTTCCGCGGTATCGTGCTAATTGGTGGGGAGCTACAAACTCAGCTGTGTTGACAAGTGGTAGGATTTTCCTCAGGGAGAGATGATGAGTGATGCTTTGTTTTCTTAATTTCATTTGGGTTGAGGGGAGAAAACTGGGAAAAGCGCTTGATTTCTTATATATTAATAAATGAAAATATAGTGGACCTACATGAGAACTGTGTCTTACGGACTTTTATGCATGTTGGAGATGGGTAGTTGAATGCTAGAGCTTTTGCACATTATGAGTTTCACTTTGTTTCGTGCAGTGAGGTTTGCTATTTGGTGTAACCTGAATGCAGGAGAGCCCGCATGCAAAAATGTGAAGACTAGCTGAGGGCGGAAGGCCTGGGCCACAGGGGGTGAGCCTGTGAGAGCTTCCAGGGCTTTGAGTCTTTTGCCCTCCAGGGTTAGAGCAGCCTGAACCTCAGATGGCTGTTCGTGAAAGGGCAGGTGATGGTCGTGCCAGTTAAAGTCTTTTGTGTGCGCATAGGTTTTAAGTTTGTCTTAATGTTTAAAACACAGTGAAATGACAATCAGAGGGCTCCTTTTGCAAACTCCAGTCACTGGACTTCCCTGGGTTCTAAATGTTAGGTCTCCTGCATCCCTACATATGCACAGATCAGGGCATGTGAGGATCATGATTTTGTGGATATTTGCCGCTCAGTACCATCACAGTGTGCTCAACAATCAAAGAGGAGCTTTTCTTTAGTGTAGAACTCTGCCATCTGCCTTAAAGGTGCAGTCTTGATGATTTCTTTAGTGTGAAGTACACGTTGTTTATTTTAAAGGTGAATAAAATAATGAGATATTACATCAACCCAAAGACAAATAACTACAATTAATTATGAAATCAACTATACTTATACTGGAAGGAATACTGAACTATAGACAAACACACTCTAGAGAGAGAGACAGAAAGACAGAGAGTAACTACAGTGATAAACGCAACAGCCTTTAAAATTTACTGATATTATTCCCAATAGTATTTTATTTAAAAGAAATAAATGCTGCCTTAAATAATTTTTATGCATCACAATTAGTTTTAGATTTATTATCAGATGACTTAATAGAAAAGCATTTTAGAAAAATAACCAATAAAATACCCAACAGTCACTTAAAATGCACAATTGTCTCTTAAAATTATACTGATACCGCTTTTCAAATGCAATATTTTAAAGGAGTAAAGATGGTTTTCAGGAGTAGCTTTTTAAAAAGTGAAATTTCCTTTTCGCCAAATGTAGATTTAGTCCCGCCCCTGATAGTTGCCTTAATAGAAGTCAATTGTACACTAGGATGTTTTAATTTTTTAAATCATACTCTGAAAATTAGGACTACTTGTAATTTAGAATATTCTTAGTTTTTCTTGTGCACAAGTGAAATCAGCAGTAATTTTAAGAAGAGCATGATTTTTAACATGATGAATGAGGACTATGAGATTTGTTTGTGTGGCGGATGGAATTGCTGTGTTTCAAAGCAGCTGTCCCTCAAAGAATGTCAAAGAACTACATATTTTTATGTTGTCTTTTTTCCTGTTTATTTTTAAACTAGCTAAATGCCTTGCTGAACAGGGATGGGTAGAATGAATGAGTGCTTTTTACAACTTCTTCAGCAAATATAGTTCATGTTTGTTAAATATATTTGGTTCTGTGATGGAGAGCCCAGCATTAGCATCTGGGCACAGACATGGCTTATTTAAGTAAACCTCATGCCTTTCCCTGGATTTTGTTTTATCCACATAAACTCCCCCTGAGGCCAAGACTCTGACATCTGTATATATTTGGGTATATAATGATATAGAAATATATAATGTACACATTTACATGTTATATAATTTATTTTTATATAAATATATACATTAAATATATGATATATTTTACATATAAAAATACAGGTGTATAAACACAGAATGTGCTTTGTCATGTTATCTGGTGAAGAAAGATACGAATTTATCAGAAGCATCCCTGACCAGGTAGTCTGAACTTACTGATGTGCAGAAGGCTTACAGTCGTTAAGATGTAGTCATGGCTTTAACAGTTACATGTTATTGAGCCTTTTTCACTTTCCCACTCTCTCACCCCATCTTATTCCACTTTTCCCTTTTGAAGGAGACACCATAAATATCTATTTCTTTTGTTGTGAATGAAGGTGTGGCGGCCAAATCATTCAGCATCTCTGGGATTCCTGTGCAGCTCTACTATGGAGTGACCCATGTTCTCTAGTAGGTGCCAAAAATATGAGGTATACTCACTGTTGTCTCACTCTTTGTTAGCTCAAGATTAATTAATTTTAAGTAACCACTTCTTTAGTCTGTATGTGAAAATGTGAATGGAAGAGAGCAAGTTTTGACTGCTGGAGTAATAGGAAATTACACTGAAATGTGCTTTTGACACTGAAGACATTTTGGTTTAATGTATCACCCATGCAGGGTTTGAGTAAGCTGCACAAAGCTGATATTTGGATCAGTTTTGCTCAGAAGAATAGGGTATAGAAAGAGGAAGCCTGCAAGAAAAGAGTGTGAAGATTGAAGAAACCACTTTGAAGTTAGGTGGGGCACATTTGTTAAAAGGAAATGCCTGGAAATAATTCTTGTATTCTAGTGAGTACTCCAAATTTGTGTTTGGTGTCTGTGGTCTAATTCATTTTAAGGCCAAACATGTGTAATTATAATGCAGGAATATAGGTTACTTCTGAGATTCATAGCTTACCTCTATTCTTGAAATTCTTCCTTGTGCAGACTTTATCAGTTGAATCAATATTTTTTGTTGCTTTCAGACAAGAAAGAGGTATTTATAATGTAAAAGTTGGTTTTAGAGAGCTTTTTATTTTCTTCTTGATCTTAACCAGTAATTTTTCATTAATTTATGATAGATTTTTTTGAGATGACTTATTAATACTCCATTTCCACTGGGTGGATTTTTTTCTATATTTTTATGCATGACACATGGCTGGAACTTAGCATTTACATGGGTCAGTCAGAACTGATAGCTGTTAGTCCTGCTATTGCTACTGTAGGACTCAGATGCTTAAAAATGTGTTCATAGTTCTTTGGAGTCTTCCCAAAGAGTAATATATGTGTTTTAATGAACCTTATTAGATATTCTGCAAATCCAAGCATCAATTTAAATATAATTCCATCAACCATTCTGAGTCCACTGTGGGTATGCATGAAGGCAATGATGTTGCTAAACAGACTTGGATACTTAGTATGTCAGAGCCTCAGTGATACCCAAATGATCCAGCAGAGCTTTGCTTAGCTTTCTGCTAAAACATGGATCACAGGGCCTACTGGGTCGTACCAAAAAGTGAAAAATTTCTAGAAGCTTCTTCTGAGCTACATCCCTACCCATTTTAAAATTTTTATTTTGAAACAACATATTACTAATTCTCTAAGTTGCCCAGGCTGCTTGAACTTTCAGTCCTCCCACCTAAGTATCACAGAGAGCTGAGGTCATAGGTATATTCCACCATGCCCAAGAAAAATTTCTTTTTAGAACGACTTTAGCACAAGCTATCTGCTGTCTGTAGAAATAACAGCTTTAGCTTCCCACTATTAAGGTCTCAGAGCCTTTCCACCTGCTAGGAGGAAGGATCTCCCCCACTAGTCTCGGTGGATTTTGTACTGCTTTCTTTAACAAGATCTACCTCTCACCCTCTGTTGGAAATATTTGTGTTTTTGTTACTTCATAGGAAAAATGATTTGTTACTTCTATATTTAAATTATTTTATACATTATTCACTGCTAAGAGGGACAGTATCTTAAATTTAGTCAAGGACTAATTTTGAGAATTTTATGTCCTGCATCTATTCATCAGTGTGGGAGAGGTACCTGTTATCTAACATAGTCCGGTAGTAAATGACCTAATGGAATAGACTGAGAATGTTGTTGTTGTTATTATTGTACCTGCCAACATTTTGTTTCTTGTCTATTCCAAAGTAACTTTAACCCAAAAGTAAAATCCTTTCATTCTTCAGCAAGAATCAAATCTCTTTCCTGGAAATGTGATTTTTATCCCTAAAGCACAAATTCTCAGATAATAAGGTGGTAGAATCCCAAGCAAGCTGGGTAGATCCTTTGAAATGAAACTTTAAACCATTTTCAGTCACCTGCACTCATCCTTCATCTGTCCTTTGTCTGTATCTAGACAGAATTTGTAGCATTTTTCAGAATGTAGTTTTGGCCATTGCAAATTGTGGCATTTAATTACTTCATGAATTATTTTTCATGGAGAGCCTGTGAAATTACAAAGTCTATTTGGAATATCTGTTCATTAGGAACTGGTATGTCATTGAATACTTCTTACCTGTTCTATATTGGCATGATTTCATTTCTTTAACTGAGGGGATGAATTGCAATATGTAAATTGTAATGTTGCAAACATGCTCATAATTGTAAATTGATTTTATTTTTGTTGAATGTTAAACAGATGATAAGTTTCAAGGTTAATGCTCTGAAAATTAGAGTATATTTCTGGATAGTCTATAAATCTTGCTTAGATAGGTGGAAGTTAAGGTGTAATGTTTTATACATTTCTTCTTGCACTCAGTAATGTTTTGTGAGAGTTACTAATTTCTGAACATTGCAGTAATATGCAGGATTGAAAGTGGATGTATGTGCACCTGCCGTAAGAAACTCACAGTTTTATGATTTTCTTTTTTATGTCTAACAGTCTAGTTAATTTTAAAAGTAGCTTATGGATGCTGTGAAAATTATGTTACTTTAAATGGCAGAGGTAGTTAAAACACTAGGGTAGCCCACCCTCGGCTTTGGGGTCCACTTGGTGTCCCTTTGAAGAGTCATGATTCAGAAGTCCAGCTGTTCCTTGCACGCTCCTGACTGATTGTTGAAGGACTTTTACTGATTCATCTCTTTGCTCTAGTCTGTAAACTAGACTCCTCCTCTTGGTAGAGTATCTGCAGAAATGCAGAAGAAACCGTTCCAAAGTATTACTTGGCTGCTTTTAGCCAAAAGCTCTGGCTATCTGGGGAGATACCACCTGGCCCTTCCTAAGCTCATTTGGCTGGTCACAGCTATATAGCTCTTCTTGATCTGGGGTCCAGCCTACCGAGACTAGCCTGAAAGTGAGGTCTAGAGCTGGTGGTCAGCCGATGTACTCAGATGGAGACCCATATGACATCTCACCTTGGCATTATCATCCAAACTTTTGTCTTGGTTAGTTTTATGGTATCTGTAAGTGGTAGGATGACTTTTCAAAATGGTTTCTGTATATTTAGGCCAGATAGTCTGAATATGTGGCACATTTCCTCCTATGCTTCTGGAAATCATAAGGTAGAATGCATTACTTACTGTGCATTCTTTCAGGCAGTAGAGAAGCTTGTAGTTGGCTTTTGCAGTTGCAGTATCGGATGGCACCCCTAGCAGATACGGAGATCACTAAGTATGACTGACTTTGGA
>PVLD010037452.1:0-10237 GCA_004027595.1 Dinomys branickii | reverse complement strand
GTGCTGATTAGGAAGGTTGCTGCAGAGTGGGGACTCCGCTTCAGTGGCTGTTGCAACCTCTCATCCTCACACTGGATTTGACCACAGTTCCCAACCACCATTGCCTCTTTTCCTGGCTGCGCCCTCTCCTCTCCAGTTCTGGACCAGCTCTTGGAACTCCACTCTCCCCTGGCCGAGTCGGGAGGCTTCCATGAGCGTGTGAACCCAGGGCTTTGCACTGAGCTACATTCCAAGCCCCCTCCCCATTTTGTTCTGAGATATGGTTAACTTAGTGAAGTTGTCAGGCAGCACTCTTGAACTTCTGGTCCTCCTGCCTTAGCCTCCTGCATGCTGAGATTACAGGCATGTGCCGCCACACCCAGCTTGTCACTAGAATTTTGACCTTGATCTGTATGACTTCAAGTATCACTGACTCAAACAACTGAATTTTTTTCCTCTTGCAGTTATTCATTAACTGTTGATTGCATCTGTGCGTTGCCAGGGGTTTAGTTACATATCACACCTGAGAAGGTTTTTGGTTTAGCTCCTTTCATTGTATGAGGCAGGGATAGCCCCATGGTCACAGAACCAAATGTAAAGAGTCAGAAGAGATGAGGGCTGTCCATGGGGTCTGGGAGCTCAGAAATTCTGCTGGGGGACCTGACCCATCAGTGAGCTCTGGGAGGGCTTGCTTGAGCAGTTGCTGCCTATGTAGAGACCTGAAGACTCTACGAAGACTCTAACGAAGAGGGGCACACAGCATGTGCAAACACCCTGAGGCAGGTGGGAGCACAGTGGTTACCAAGAATTGTGGCAGAAGGAGGTGGTAGAAACTGGTGAGAATTACATGAGCCATGAGGACCTTTATGTGACTCAGGTGTTCAAGGGCTCCCTTAGGCTGTGGGTGGAGAAGCCTGGGGACAGGAGGAGCAGGGAGACCAGGGACAGCTGCTGTGATGGTGTACCTGAGGGGATGAGGCCAGGACCATAATAGGTACAGGTGAGGACTCTGCTGGGCCCAAGACTGAGACTTGGGGCTGACACCAGTGGCCTTAGCCTAGGAATGTGATGAGGCCTAGGCGGTGGGTCTGCATATTTCACACCCAGACGATACAGGGACAGAGGTCTCTAATGACCCAGGGAAGATTGTCCTGGAGCTGGGACCTCAGAGGATTTCTGTCCTTCTCTATAATTCATAAACAGAATTTATAGAATTCATAAACAGAAAAGTTTATAAATACCTCCTATAGTCATTGCTTAAAATAACAGCTTCAAAGTTAGAAAAATCACTGACATAGAAAATAGAAATTCTTAGTGATCCTTGACCTAGAGTTAAGGGCCATTTCCCTTTTGCTGTGTTATTTCTGTGGTCGGGCCAAACGCTGAGGGATTGTGCTTGACCCACTGACTTAGTCTCTTTCCCTCACACCTACATTCTAGCACAAATCCTAGCAGCTTCAACTATAAAATCTGTCCAAAAGGTTACCTCTTCGCCTCCACCCCCTCCTCCCACCCTGGCCCAGCCTCTGGTCTTTCCTGCCTTGCTCTCATCCCTGCCCTGACAGTCTGTGGCCAGAGGGAGTCTGTGGACCCTTGACTCACATGGGAGCCATCTCTGCACCTCCAGGTAAACTCCAAAGTCTACAGTGAGCTGTTGTCTCCAAGCTACGTCTGGATCACTCCACCCATGCATCCACACAGGGCTCTGCTGCTCCTGCAGAAGGACCAGGACACATCTGCCTCTGGCCCTTGCACCTTCTATCACTCATCCTTCAGGCCTTGGCTTAGATACTATTTCCTTTCCAGTGCCCTGACCACCTCTCCCTGCTCTTTAGTTTCTCTGTTGGATTTTTCTCCCTAGCACTTGTCTTCACCTGGTGTTTAATAAATGGACCTGTTCATTTGTTAAAAAAGAAAACCTATACACTGAGATTTCCTAAGTCTAGGGAACAAGATAGATGCCCACATACTGAAGGCATTTAGATCCATAATACACATTAATATAAGAGCCTCTCTATAACACACCACAGAAAATTGCCAATAATTCAGAACAGAGAAAGAACAGTGAAACCTTTTAGAGTGAAATGCCAAGTCACTTGTCATGGCAAACCCATCCAAATAACAATACAATTCTCAATAGAAATTTTAAAGGCTAGGAGGATTTTAGAGAATGTTTTTTCACATCTTGAAAGAAAATAATTGCTGACCTAGATTACTGTATCCTGAAAGGCTATTATTTGGAATTGAGGGAAAAATTAAGACATTTCAAGATAAATATAAACTAAAGAATTTTATGACCACAAAGACTCTTGCAGAAGGTACTTAATGGAATCCTAAACTTAGAGGAAGAAAACAATTAATACCACAATAGCAAGGAAAACAATAAACAAATAAGAACCAGTAATGGATAAAACATGAGAAAAATACAAAATGACAGGAATGAATACATATATTTCCATAGTAACGCTTAAAGTACATGACCTTAATTCTCCAGCTAAAAGACACAGACTGAAAGATTGCACCAAAAAACAAAATTCAACTGTATGTTGCCTTACAAAAATACACCTCATCTTTTGTTGAGGTTTAAATGTTTCCCATACACTTGGAGGTGGGGCCTTTGGAAGGTGTTTAGTTTAGGGGGTAAAATGGATGTCTTTGCATTAGCAAGTAGGGTCTGGTTGGAAGAGACAGGTCACTGAGGGCTAACCTGGAAGGACCTATTTACCTCCCTGGCTCCTGCCTCTGTGTACTGCTTGCTGGCTGTCCTGAGGTAACCAGCTTTTGCTTCACCATGCCATTCTACTATGATCTTCCTTCTTCGGAGTGACCCAGGATGGGCTCAAATGTAGACCAAAATAAAGCTCTCCCTTAAGTAGCAAATGTTGAATATTTTGTCCCAACAATAAGGGACAGACTGAGACACTTGCAAAGACATATAGAGACTGTGGGAGGGGTCTTGGAATTGGGAAGACTAGGTGAGATGCCTGGGAGCCTGGATTCTCTGGCACCACCCCTGCCACCACTGCGGGAAAGGCCTTCGACTCAGGAGGTCTCAGTGAGCTGTCTCATTGCCCAGGTCCTCTGACTCTGTCCCCTGTCACCATCTCACGAATGAACCTAAATCCCCAAAAACCTAGGGAGATTTGAAAATGACAAAAAGAAGAAGCAAAATGCAACCTCAGCCAAACATCCCACCCAGAATAATCCAACAAACATCAACATGGAACAACATAGAAGTCACATGCCTGAAATCTCTGAAATGATAGCAACTGAAGTAAAGAACCAGAATAAACTCCACCAGAGCGGCAGAGCCTTTGAGACCTTCCTGAAGTTTTCTGCAGAGCAGAAGCCCAGCTTCACAGTAGAGCAGGCTTCCCAGCGGTCCTTTGATGGACACTCGAAGAGACAAAGGTGGACTCGTGCAGACACCTGAGCCACACAACGTTTCCTGTCCATGCCCCAACTGTGCAACTGGGACCTTCATCCAGAGACAAAGGCAGACTCGCGTGGACACCTGGGCCATGGGGCAATTTCTGCCCGTGCCCAGACTGTGTGACTCGTACCTTCATCCAGAGACAAAGGTGGACTCGCTCGGACACCTGGGCAGTGGGCATTTCACCACCTGCCTCCCGGCTTTGTGACTGGGACCTTTCTCCAGCGACCTACAACACCACATGAGCAGCGCAACCTTTCTCCTTTGGTAAGCTCCACACCTTAGAGTTAGGAAGGAAATCCAACTGGGAGGGCCCGTCCCTGCTGGTGGTTGAGACCTGCAGAGTGGAATCAGCCTCAGGCTCTGGGGTTCTCGGGGTTGGGAGGAGAACCCTGCTACCCCCTGACCAGCTACCTGAGGAACCCGAAATATAAGCCGCTGCCTAACCACCATAGGCTTCAAGGCTGAGACCCACACTCTTCCTGTCCACACACTGGACACTCTGGTACTGAAGCCCAGCACTCTCCCACTAGAGCAGCTGTGGTCTGAGCTGAGCGCCCCAACAATTGCCTGGGGTCCCTGGGCCCAGTGGTCCACAGTCTGCTACCACCCTGGGTTTAGTTTGACATCCAGGTAAACTACAATCCCTAGAGTCCTTAGTGAGCTGCCTAGGTAGTCAGTACCCCAGCACCAGTCATCTGACATTCAAAATGACAAAACAAAGGGGCAAAATGCAGTCTCAGAACACAACTCCACCCAGAACAAGTACAGGACACAATGACATAGGAGAACTAGGAAACCATATACCTAAAATTTCTGAAATGATCACATCTGAAGTGAAAAAACAACTCCATCAAGCCATAGAAGAGATTAAATCTGAAATAATCTCTCAGGCAAAAAATGAAATGAAAATAATAATGGAAGAAATGCTTCGCACATACAGAGAACAGATAAGAGACTACAAGATCAAAGGCAACAAATGGAAATGTTAAATGAGCAATTCAGGAATGATTTAGAACACATGAAACAGTCTCAAAGAGATTCCCAGGAAATGAAAACTGCCCTTG
Organism: Dinomys branickii; assembly: GCA_004027595.1. Classification (NCBI taxonomy): domain Eukaryota; kingdom Metazoa; phylum Chordata; class Mammalia; order Rodentia; family Dinomyidae; genus Dinomys; species Dinomys branickii. The sequence goes on along the minus strand of PVLD010037452.1, from coordinate 5,758 downwards.
AAAGCTTGCAAAACCGTTTGAATGAATCCAAAGATAGAATTTCAGATCTTGAAGATAGCCTGACAGCTAATGACCGTGAAAGGAAGGATCTCCTAAAGTCAACAAGGAGCTAAGAGAAATCAATCAAACCACTGCAAGATGAAGCAAAGAGAAATAATGTGCGAGTAATAGGAATCAGTGAAATAGCAGGAGGCAACACAAATGACATAAAAAGAATATTTGGAGAAATAATAGCAGAAAATTTCCCGAGAATGGTAAAAGAAACAGATGTGCAGGTAAATGAAGTGTATAGAACTCCAATGAGCCACAACCCAAATAAAACCAACCCCAGGCATATAATAGTCAAGATCCCACATATGCAGAAAAGAACACAATATTAAAAGCTGCTAGAGAAAAGAAAGAGATCACCTATAAATGAAACCCCTCTGAATCACAGCAGACTTCTCAACAGAAACCATGAAATCAAGAAGAGCTGGGAGTGAGATATTACAGATTCTCAGAAAAAACAGCTTCCAGCCCAGACTGATGTATCCTGCAAAACTATCCTTCAAATTCAATGGAGAAATAAAATATTTCCATGACAAAGACCAACTGAACAACTTCATGAATGCCAGTCCAACATTACAAAAAGTACTGACAGATATTATAGACAGAAAAAGTGACCACAATCCCAAGAACAACAATAGAAAAGAACCCTTAAGCAGAACAAGAAATTAAACAGCAAAAGTAAGAAAGCAACATCAAGTACACAGCCTGACAAGAACAAGCCAACGTATAACAGTTATAACCATCAATGTAAATGGCTTCAATTTGCCAGTCAAATGAAACAGACTGGCAGAGTAGATTAAGAGACAGGATCCCACAATATGCTGTATACAGGAAACACACTTTACTCAAAAGGAAATCCATAGACTGAAAGTCAAAGGTTAGAAAACAATCCTCCATGTAACAGGTTCCCAGAAAAAAAGCAGGGGTGGCTGTTAGGTTTGCAGACAATGCAAACTTCAAACTGATAACACTCAAAAGAGACAAAGAAGGCCACTATATACTTGTTAGGGGAAAACTGCAAGAGGAAGAGATAACAATCCTAAACATACATGCACCAAATACTGGAGCACCAAACTATGTAAGGCAAATCTTAAAAGACATTAAAAAACAAGTAAACAATGACACTATTGTAATAGGGGACCTAAATACCCCTTTGATGCAAAGAGACAGGTCAACTGAACTAAAACTCAGCAAAGATATAACAGACCTGAACCAAATGTGTGAACAAATGGACTTAGTAGATGTTTACAGAGTGTTCCACCCCACAACACCAGAATACACATTTTTCTCAGCTGCACATGGGGCTTTCTCTAAAATAGACCACATTCTAGCCCACAGAGCATATCTACTTAAATTAAAAAGGACTGAAATTCTCCCATGCATATTATCTGACCACAGTGCAATGAAATTGGAAATTAACAACAAAGGGAATTCCAAAAACTTTATAAACACTTGGAAATTAGACAGCAACCTCCTGAATAACCAATGAGTCACAGAGGAAATTAGAGAAGAGATTGGAAAATACTTACAAACAAATGAAAATACAAATACAACTTATAGGTATCTGTGGGATGCAATGAAAACAGTCCTCAGGGGGAAATTTATAGTGATGAACTCACACATAAAGAAAACAGAAAGAGAACAAATAAATAGCCTAAAGTTGCACCTCAAACTTTTAGAAAAAGAAGAAGAAGTCAAGCCCAAAGCCCAAAGAAGGGAGGAGATTATAAAGCTTAGGGCAGAAATTAATGCAATTGAGATGAAGAAAACTCTACAAAAAATAAGTGAATCAAAGAGTTGGGTTTTTGAAAGAGTAAATAAAATTGATAAACCTCTAGCCACTCTTATCAAAAAAGAAAGGAAGGAACTCAAATTCATGCAATAAGGAATGAAAAGGATGAAATCACTACAGAGCCTACAGAAATTCAAAAGATCATTAACACCTACTCTGAGAATCTTTACTCCAATAGGATAGAAAACCCAGAAGAAATCGACAAATTCCTACAAATGTATGAATTACCAAAGTTGAACCAGGAAGATATAAAAACCCTGAACAACCCAACATCAATTACTGAGACTCAAAATGTCATTAAAACTTACCAACAAAGAAAAGCCCAGGCCTTGATGGATTCACAGCAGAATTTTATAAAACATTCAGTGAAGATTTAATGCCAACACTCCTCAAACTCTTCAATGAAAATGAAAAGGAAGCAATTCTCCCTAACTCATTTCTGGAGGCAAGTATCATTCTAATACCAAAACCAGAGAAGGACCCAACCAAGAAAGAGAACTATAGGCCAATCTCCCTAATGAACATAGATGCAAAGATACTCAATAAAATACTAGCAAATAGAATGCAGCGAATCATAAGGAAAATTATACACCATGACCAGGTTGGGTTTCTTCCAGGAATGCAGGGATGGTTCAATATTTGCAAATCCATCAATGTAACATACCATATCAATAGAGCCAAAGACAAAAACCACATGATCATCTCAATAGATGCAGAAAAAGCTTTCGATAAAGTCCAACATGCATTCATGTTAAAAACCCTAGAAAAAATAGGAATAGATGGCCTCTACCTCAATTTAATCAAAGACATCTATGACAAATCAACACCTAAAATCATACTAAATGGACATAAACTGAAAACTTTCACTTTAAAGACAGGAACAAGACAAGGATATCCACTGTGACCACTACTATTCAAAATAGTTCTAGAAGCATTAGCCAGAGCAATTAGACAAGAGAGACAAATAAAAGGAATACAGATAGGAAAGGAAGAAGTAAAACTATCACCATTTGCAGATGACACGATACTCTACATGGAAGACCACAAAAGTCCACAAGAAGACTCCTTCAATTAATTGACAAATTCAGCAGAGTAGCTGCATACAAAGTCAACACCCGAAAATCAACAGCATTCCTATACACAAATAACAAACAGACTGAGAGAGAAATTAAGGAAACCATACCTTTTACAATAGAATCCAAGAAAATGAAATATTTAGGAATCAATCTAACAAAACAGGTAAAAGATCTATTTAATGAAAACTACAGTACTCTGAAAAAGAGATCAAAGAGGATTTTAATAAATGGAAAAACATTCCCTGTTCATGGTTAGGAAGAAACAACATTGTGAAAATGGCCATACTACCAAAACTGTTGTACAGATTCAATGCAATTCCCATTAAACTACCATCAACATACCAAACAGAACTAGAGAAAACATGCCTTAACTTCATCTGGAACCAGAAAGACCCAGAATTTCTTTTGCTATTCTGGGTCACAAGGTCAAGTCAGGTGGAATCACAATCCCTGACCTGAAATTATACTACAAAGCTAGTGTAATAAAATCAACCTGGTACTGGCTAAAAAACAGACCTGAGGATGAATGGAACAGACTAGAAGATACAGCCACAACCACAAACACACTCAGCCACATAATATTTGACAAAGGGGCCGAACAAGCTCACTGGAAGAAAGATAGCCTGTTCAATAAACGGTGCTGGAAAAATTGGCTTGCCACTTGCCAAAGACTGAAAATAGACCCAAGTCTATCACAATGCATCAAACTCAAGTCAAAATGGACGACAGATCTCAATATTAAAACAGAGACACTAAACCTATTGGAAGAGAAACTAGGAAAAAATCTTGAAGACATAGGAGTAGGCAGAGAGTTCATGAACAAAAATCAAACTGCAAGGGAAACACTTCAAAGAATCAATAACTGGGACCTCATCTTCCTGAAAAGTTTTTGCGCATCTAAAGAAATCACCAGAGGAGTAAAAAGAAAACCCACAGATTGGGAAAAAATCCTAACTGGCTGTCCCTCAGACAAAGGCCTTCTATCTAGAGCATACAAAGAATTAAAAAACATGAACCCTCCAAATTGAAAGACCCAATCCAGAAATGGGCATCTGAGATGATTACACACTTCTCAGATAAAGAAATACAAATGACGAATAAATATCTGAGAAATGTTCTACATCTTTAGTCATTCAAGAAATGCAAATAAAAACAACATTGAGATTTCATCTCACCCCAGTAAGATTGGTCAGCATCAAGAAATCGTCCAATAACAAATGCTGGCGAGGCTGTGGAGAAATAGGAACTCTGCTGCACTGCTGGTGGGAATGCAGACTGGTGAAACCACTGTGCAGATTGGTATGGAGATTCCTCAGCAAATTAGGTCTAGAGGTCCCACTCAACACAGCTATCCCCCTTCTGGGTATTTTCCCAGAAGATCTGAAAACAGCATATCACCGTGATATATGTGCACCCATGTTTATAGCAGCACAATTTGTAATAGCGAAATCGTGGAAACAACACAAATGTCCATCCACAGAGAACTGGATTAAAAAACTGTGGCATTTTTACACAATGGAATATTATTCAGCTGTAAAGAAAGACAATCTAGGGGCTTTTATAGACAAATGGTCATAATTAGAGACCATACTCATAAGTGAGGTAAACCAGATGTGCATGTGCAAACAGCAGATAGTATCATTATGGTAGGAACCTGGAGGTGAGAATATGGATCGGGAGGTATGAAGGGAGACTGCTCAAGGGTAGAGAGCAATCAGGATGAAGGGAAGGAGAGGAGGAAGAGGGGGATAGCTGTGTAGGTAAGTATGTATGTGTGGGATGGCTGACATGGTTGCACTATTGTCTCATGTCATTTTGACATGGGAAACAATAGATGATTAGTTGTTTGATGAATCTTGTATGTCTATTTGGTTTTTTATTTCAAAAAATAAAAGCACAAAAACATATTAACAAACAGACACAAATTAGCGTAAGAAATAGTACAATCAAAACTGATTTACAGACAAGGTGAGATGGACTCAACAATGGTTGCTGCACTACCTATTGGTATCTTCGAAGTGTATATACATGAACACAGATACAAACATGCAAAATTGGTCAAACAATCATCTCAACAACAGAAAAACACACACACAAAAAAAACAAAAGACAAAAAATAAAATAAAAAAATAAAAACCAACAATAGTTGCTGCTTTGCATATAGATATCTTCAAAGTGTGTGCTCAGGATAACACATACAGACATACAAGATTGATCGAACAACCCGTCATCAACTATTCCTTAGCATCAAGTGATATAATACAGTAGTAGAACCATGTTAGCCCTCCTGCACATATGTATAAACATATATACATACATACATTTTTGCCTCTTTCTTTTCTCTTTTCCCTCGTCCCATTTGTTCTTTGTTTTTGAACAGATTTCCTTCATGTCTCTTAGTTCATATTCAAACCCTCAGGTTCTTACACCAGTGATACAATACGTTGCCTGCACATGTACCGCTGATTTATTTCACTTATGAGTATGGACTCCAGTTTTGACCACTTGCCTACAAAGTCCTCAAAACTGTCTTTCTTTATAGCTGAATAATATTCCATTATATAAAAATGCCACAATTTTTAAATCCAGTCTTCTGTGGATGGACACTTGGGTTGCTTCCACATTTTAGCTATTACAAATTGCGCTGTTATAAACATGGGTGCACATATATCAGAGTGATATGATGTTTTCAGATCTTCTGGGAAAATACCCAGAAGAGGAATAGCTGGTTTGAATGGAACCTCTAGACCTAGTTTGCTGAGAAATCTCCAAACGGCTCTCCACAGTGGTTGCACCAGTCTGCATTCCCACCAGCAGTGTAATAGAGTCCCTATTTCTCCAC
>PVLD010037451.1:0-10238 GCA_004027595.1 Dinomys branickii | reverse complement strand
TGTCTGACTAAATTTGCATGTCTGTATATGGGTCCATACATCTACAATTCGAAGATATCAATGGATAAAGCAACAACTACTGTTGAGACCATATCACCTTGTCTATAGATTAGTTGTGATTGTACTATTTTCTATGATAATGGGTGTCTGTTTGTCAATATGTTTTTGTACTTTTATGTTTCTAAAATAAAAAAAATTATTAAAAAAAAATATGTAACTGTTATCTATTAACATTCTATAAGGATTTAAGTATTAGGATAGTCATGATTCTTAAAAAATAATGATTTTATTTTATGTTCGAAGGGGCTTGCACCTCAGATAAGGCAGTAGTATTAAGTTTACTGCCTCCATTACAATGTAATGTCATTAATCTTTTCTTCCTGGATGTTTAATAACTGAGATTTGGAGATCAAAGATTTAGAGAGGTAAATGGGTCAAGAGGATAGCCAATATTTTGACCCCAGCCCTCCAAGGTCAAAGAGGACTCAGGACATAAGAGAACCTCTGCTGTGACATCCTATAACTCAGTTGAGTCCCTGATTTTCTGATCAAGGAGATTATGGGACCACAGAGGAAAGTGATTCACAATGTATAGTGTGTCTAAGGAGAGTCACCAGGAGAGAAAAAAGTCTCTCAAGATTTCACAGAAAGCAACTTGGTCAAGCAATGGCTATGATTCATCTAGATGGCTGACAGAGACAGGAGGTCTAGAGATGCTGTACTTGGTTCAAGGTGATTCCTGAGGAGACTTAACTGACCTTGATAGATAGCAAAAAGTCAAATTTTAATAGTGTAGGTCTCACTTAAACATCCAACAGAAAAGTATAACCACAAGATGTTGAAAACAATGCCGTAATAATACACTAACTGTAAAAGTTTCAAGTCACCAACTTCTGACAATTGCCAGCTAGACGGGTAACTGACCAATGTTACGGATATTTGGACTGTATTCTCCAAGAACAGCATTTTCAACTTCAACTAAATACCCATCATTTACAAAATAGAGAGGAGAGAGAGAGAGATGTTGGGAGTGGCTGGAGCTGGAAATTGGCCATATGTGTGAGGGCAGGATGGAGCCAGTGTGCTGTAAGCAGTCAGGCTACCTCATTCTTGAGAAAAGCATCAGCCTGGACAATTCAGTTATTAGTTTCATTAGTCACTAGGCAACCTTGCTTCTCATGATACTAACTTTGCAAGAGTATAAGTAAACGCCCCTACTGTTGTTGGGAAGGTTCTCTTACCCATCAGGTAAGAGGTCGCCTCCATCTGACCCAGCTCTTGCTTCTTGCCTATCTTTTCCTCATACCCCACACCATTACTCCCAAGGGTACACTGAGAGACCAGTGAGTTCCCTACACATGGGGAGCCCCTTTGCCACATTCATGGTGAGATTTCAAAAGGAACTGACTCCAAAAAGACCAAAGACCTCAACTCTTCCCCTCCATGCTGGTCAGCTTGACTCTGATCTTAATGTCACTCACAATCCCATCTGCCAGTCCCTCTTCACCTCCTTCAGCGCAGCCAGCCTGTGCTTCTCTGAACTCAGTCATTCATGCATGTATCCCACTCCCCCACCACGCCCCTTCACATCAAGGGTCTGTTCTCTCCTGAGCTGTCTTGCTATCTTCTTCCTTAATGGTGGGCTCTCAGGGCAGCCTACTGAGGTGGATAAAGAAGGCCACAGAGCTTCTTCCATTTGTTGCTGCTATCGATTCTCCTTGCCCAGCAAGGCCATTTCCTCAGGAGCAGTTCCCAGAGGGCACAAGGCTGGAATGGGGCATGAAGGAGGCCAGCATGTTCCCTGTGCTTTAGAAGGTTATAATTTGATAGCAGCAAAATGGACTTACTAACTTCAGACAATATGGACAGCCCCTGCTGGGATCAGGAACCAGAGAGGCTGAGAGGCCAAAGAAGGGCCAGGATGGAAACTGTGTCATGGTAAAATGAGTGGGGCATCCTGCACACCGGGTTAAGTTACCCCCACTGGTGCAGGCTCCTACCAGATACTGGGCCTGCTTCTGAAAGCCAGATGCAGCCCTGCAGCCTAGTCTACCCAGCTGTGCACTCCGTCACCTGCTCTGTTTCCTTCAGTTCTGTCTTCAAGCACTTTGTTCCTGTTCATTGTGGTGTTAACTTGAAGAAGAAAAGCCCAGCAGATCAGTTTAGGACAGCTCTGGGTGGGACTGGATGACGGCCTTACTGAAGACTGAAGAGCCACCCTGGTTTGGGATGGTACCAGCCAATAGGCTTCTGGTCTGGGTGGAAGACACAGGGAAAGACAAGGAAGTTTACTTTTGGTTCTTGCGGGGAGCTCCAGTCTTTGCCATCACCTTTGACATCTGCCTCTAGGCACTAACCACAGACCTTCCTGCCCACACCCTTAGGCCCCCTGAAGGACTTGCACCGGGCTCTATCGTGAGCTCCAAGCCTTTGACTTTTGACTGAATCTGCCAGCTCTCCTGCACACACCTGGTTGTGTTTCACTCTTCTGCACTTTACTCTGCATGCTGCACTGAAAGCCTCCCTGGTGAATCCTTACGTGTCTGTGCCTCTAGCGAACCCCAAACGTATAGTCCCCTTGACTCGGAATATTCTCCCCTCCATTCACTCATACCATTGTGGGTGCAACAATTGGGGCCCTAACCCCGCAATCTCATCTTTTTTGGGAGATTTTCCTAATTGTTGTTCTTATCATAATGTGATGTTTTTTTCTGTGAAGGAACTTACCAAAGACTATGAGCTTGGAAAAAGAACCTCAAAAAAAATTTACAGAAACTATCTTCAGAGTTCAAAACTGGTCACTTCACAGAAAGGCTTTAGGGCTTGTGGAAATTTTATTTTAAAAATCCATTCTGTAGTGGGGTTATCTAGGTAAAATTAAATCACTTCTAATACCTGGCCCACTGGTGTAAAAGCTACCATGGAATATATTAGCATAAAAGTGGAAAAGAAAGTCTGTAACTGTTCGCTGTTACGGACATAATCAACAAGGCTAGTTACTCTCAAAAACTCATCTTTTTTTTGGAGCTCCTCCTGCCCACCTGGGTAAGTTACCCAATGGTCAGCTTGTAACACCCAGCTGAATTGAATCAGAGTGGTTCTAGGGGTGGATGGCCAACCTGAGGACCGCTGCCAACAACATAAAAGGAGAACGGGAGGGGACGATGCTGTGGTGTTCATTCTCTTGGAGAAGCCTGTCGTCTGGTTTTCCTGATACGAGTTCAGCTGTTCTTGTCATCGGAGGAGCTTGGATCCTCGCTGCCGCTTAGGACGGCTGAGGTTCTGTTTGGGGGAGCACTGGTCCTTACCTTGAACGTTGCTCTCTGGCTCCAGTGCAGATCCCTCAGCCTGCTGTCACAGATCCTTCATCCCTCTGGCACAGACTTTCTAGCTTCCACCACTGACTTTTGGGCCTTCCCAGTGAAGATCCATGAAACAGACTGTATGAGACTTTGTGGGCTCTAGGTCTCCAGTTACACTCTTGGAGGACATTTCCATTAGCTCTGGGTCTTCACCTGGACTCCTGCAGGGCATTGCTGTGGGATACAGGCCCTCAACTGGATTCTTTGGGTCACTAGTGTGTGGACAGATCTCCTGTACTCTTCTGCACTTGTTTCCTTGGGTGAATATTATAAAATAATCCTCTACGTTGTGTCCTGCATTAAATCTATTATTCCCTTGTATACCCTGAGTACCACACCACCACTTGTGCTGTTGGGGTTAGGCTTGCACTGGTTGTGCTGTGGTCAGTTGAGGGGAGCGGCTAAAGGCTTCTCAGGTGGCTTGTCCATCAGTGACTTTGCCTGAACTCTATATATTAGTACAAAGCAAATCCACTAAACTATTACTGAAGAGTTTCCCCACTTTTCCTACATTTTCAAAGTCCTCTTTCTCAAAACTTTGCATCTCATAGGGCATCTTGGTATTCTCCTGCTCAGAGGGCAAGACTGAGATTTTGTCTTTAAAGCCTCTTTCTTTATCATTCGTTGAAGTTTTGGCAGGGTCTAAAGATAGAGGTTCGTGAACTGAGAATTTAATTGTCAATAAATTGCTTTTGCGGTTTGTTCATATTGATTAAACTCGAGTGTGTGTGTGTGTGTGTGTGTGTGTGTGTGTGTGTGTGTATTCAGTATGTCCCAGGAGTGGAGTTAATTGAATGTCCTAAATCCTAATTTGAACCTACAATACCAGTCACTACACTGTTACTATATAAGGGAAAGAAAGAGAGGATCACTGCTTGCTGCTTCTCTGTGACTTTGCTGCTTTGGTACCTTCTGCTCACCATGAACTGTTTCTCCTCTGCAAGAACCCTGGTACACGCCACCCTGCTTTGGAGCCAACCAACTGTGAACTGAAACCTCCACAAACTGTCAGCTAAACAATCCTCTTCTTTAACTGTGGATGTTGGCCATTTTGTCTTAGCAAGAGGAGAAAAAATAGTTAAGTCAGGAACTCTCCCCTAGTTGTGCTGCCGACTCCCTTCCTCTTCCTGGCACCACATTTGTTCACCTTCCACCACTCTCTAAATATTACAGAATACATTTTCATTTTATCTCTCCTTAGGAAACCCCACCAAGCAGAGCTGTCTCTTTGTTACACTGTTGCATCTTAAGTGCTCATAACCGGTCTGGTGAATAATAGCTGCTGAATCAATCTGTGGCGAATTTGAAAACAACAGAGGAGAGGCTTACAGACTCCGAGGGCCGACCACTGGGAAGAGGCCATTGACAGCGAGGCTGAGCTTCCACTCAGCGTCCTCCCCTGCCTCCTTATCCTTGTCTCAGTGTTTGTTCTTTACCAGAATAATAGGAAACACCTAATCTTGTCTTGATTTCAAATAATATGATGTGTTATTTTATATCCTTTTCCTCTAGTGTTTCTTGGTATGTTCATAAACCATATTTAGTTTATTTTCACTGAATCCCCTATTGAAATCCTGAGTCCATGGCCAAGTCAAAAGATACGCAGCCTCATGCACTTTTAATTAAAGAGTTAAATTGGTGATCATTCATGACAAATTATTACACCATGTGTACAAAAACCATGGAAGGCTAAATTAGATATAATTCATTGGGATTGCTTTTAAGAACATAACTGGTCAAATGTGTAAATATATTTATAAAATTGTTTTTATCATACAAACATTACTGATGTGAAAATTTAGAAGCAATCTAAAGTGCTAGAAGGAGTGATGGCTAAATAAATTGTACCTTATTCCTGTAATAAAATACCTCAAGGCCACAAATTTGATCATGACAGTTTATTTTATTTTTTATTTTAAAGAGAAAAATACTAACAAAACAAAATGAAGGCAAAATTAAAACAACACAAAAACAACAAAAATGATACATGACCTCAAAACAAAATGATAGGAATTAACAATGGTTGCCACATTATATACTGTTATCTTCAATGAACTTGCTCAGTCCACCAGACATAAGAATGTAAGATTGATCGAACAATCAGAGACAGTAACAAGTAATCAAAAAGAAACATTGGAAATGATGCAGAGCTTCACCATATAAGATGGTAGGAGTTCAACAATGGTTCTTATACAGTATATTGTTGTTTTCAGATCAGTCATTCTGATTAGCAAATTCAAGCATGCAAAATTGGTCAAGAAAGAAGAACATTTTAAGCATTGATTGTTCCCTTCAATAAACCACAGATATCAGCAATACACCTATCCCAGCTATTCTTGTATACACATACAAATTTTGTTTTTCATTTTAAAGAGCAAAGAAAAAACCCAAAATAACAAAAACAAATACATAAACAGCATAGAGAACAATAAAAATCATACAGAATTTCAAAACAAGGTGACAGGATACTAACAACAGTTGTTATATTACATAATGTTATCTTTGAAATGGTTGCACATATAACCAGATATAGGTATGTAAGATTGATTAAACAATTACACATTGACAGTTCCTTTCAAAAAAACAACAGGTATTGGTGGTAAAATTATCCTAGCTACCCTGTATATACATGTATATTTTTTCTCTTCTTTTTTTTCCTTCCTCTCCCCTCCTTTATCCTAGTTGCTCCTTCCCATTTGAGCAGTTTATTTTCCCTTTCACAATATCTGTTGTACCTTTCATATTTTATTTACTCTTTCAGGCTCTTATAGTATGGAGGAAATATGATGTTTACACATCTAAATCTGATTTATTTTACTTATGAGTATGGTCTCTAGTTGCATCCATTTACCTATAAAAGCCTCTAATTTATCTTTTTTTAGCTGTGTAATACTCCATTGTATAAAAATACCACATCTTTTTTTATTCATTCCTCAGTTGGTGGACATTTGGGTTGTTTCCATGATTTAGCTATTACAAATTGCACTGCTATGAGCATGGATGCTGTCTTGGTTACTTTTATCTTGTTGTGGAGACAAAATACCCAACACCCAAAATGAAGAAAGGAAAGGTTTATTTAGCTTACAGTTTGTGGAGGTTTCAGTCCATACTTGGCTGGTTCTGAGGCAGAGTGGCACATGGCAGAGAGCAAACTTCATGGCAGCAGAGCACAGCAAAAACAACCAGCAAAAAGGAGCAATGGCGCCAAGCAGCCTCTTCTCTTCCCTTACATTGTAAACAGCCTACCCCCACCCAGGGGGCGTGTACCTCTCACATAACCTCCATGCCCTCCACTTCCAAAGGCTCAGGATATATACAAAGTAAGCACCCTAGCTTCCAGCTGAATCACTCAGCCAAACCTCTAGACTCCGCAAGTTGACACAATGTATCAACCATAACAGGTGCACATAAATCACTGTGGCATGATGTTTTCAGCTTTTCTGGAAAAACACCCAGGAGGGGAATAGCTGGGTTGAATAGGACCACTAATCCTAGTTTACTGAGGAATCTGCAGGCTGATTTCCACAGTGCTTGTAGAAGTCTATACTCTCATCAGCAGTGGAGAAGAGTTCCTTTCCCCACAGTCCCTCCAGTATTTGTTATGGTTTGATTTCTTGATGATAGTCATTGTTTCTCGGATGAGATGGAACCTCAGTGTGGTTTTAATTTGCATTTCTCAAATGACTAATGATGTTGAACATTTTTTCATGTATTTATTTGCCATTAGTATTTCTTCATCTGAGAAGTGCGTATTCATCTTAGATGCTCGTTTTTGGATTAGGTCTTTGAATTTTGGGGGCCTGATTTTTAAAAATTCGTTCTATGTTCTAGACAGAAGTCCTTTGTCTCAGGGGCAGTTGGATAAAATTTTTTCCCAATTCATAGGTTTTCTTTTCACCCTACTGGTGATTTCTTTTGATGTGCAAAAACTTCTCAATAAGCTGAGATCCCAGTTGTTGATTCTTTGAAGTATTTACCATGTTTTTTTGTTTTTGTCCATGAACTCTCTACCTACCCCTATGTCTTCTAGACTTCCACCTACTTTCTCTTCCATTAGATCTAGTGTTTCTGTTTCAATATTTAGATCTTTAAGCCATTTAGACTTTATTTTGGTGCATGGTGACAGGCTTTGGTGTAGTTTTACTGTTCAGCATGTGGAAAGTTAGTTTTTCCAGCACCATTTATTAGACCATTTTTCTTCCAGTGAACGTGTTTGGCCCCTTTGTCAAAGATAAGCTGGCTGAGTGTCAAAGATAAGCTGGCTGAGTGTGTTTGTAGTTGTGTGTTCATCTTCTAATCTGTTCCACTGATCTTCAGGTCAGTTTTTTTTTGCCAATACCATACTGATTTTATCACAGTAGCTTTGTAGTATAATTTCAAATCAGGGATTGTGATACTTCCTTTCTTGCCTTTGTTTCCCAGGACTGCTTTTGCTATTCTAGGTCTCTTCTGGTTCCAGATTACTTTTAGGAATGTTTTCTCTAGGTTTATGAAGTATATCAATGGTATTTTCATTGGAATTGCACTGAATCTGTATAACAGTTTTAGGACTGTGGACATTTTCACAATGTTGGTTCTTCCTATCCATGAGCAAGGAATATCTCTCAATTTTCTGAAACCCTCTTCAGTCGTTTTCTTTCAGAGCACTGTAATTTTCATGTATGGATCTTTTACTTCCTTTGTTCAGTTGATTCCTACATATTTCATTTTTGGGGGGATGCTATTGTGCAGGGTATGATATCCCTAATTTCTCTCTCAGTGAGTTTGTTTTTTGTGTACAGGAGTGCTATTTTTTAAAGTGTTGTCTGTGTATCCAGTTATGTTACAAAACTTGGTTATTAAATCTGAAAGTCTTTTGATGGAATTTTTGGGGTGTTTCATATAGAGTATTAAGTCACCTACAAATAATGATAGTTTAACTTCTTCCTTTCCTATCTTTTTATTCCTTTTGTTTCTCTCTCTTGTCTAATTGCTCTGGCTGATGTTTCAAGAACTACATTAGAGTGGTGAAAGTGGACATCCTTGTTCTGTTCCTGACTTTAAAGTGAAAGCTTTCAATTTTTGTCCATTTAGTATAATGGTGGCTGTTGGCTTGTCATAGATGTCTTTTATCAGATTTTGGAAAACACCATCAATTCTGATGTTCTGTAGGGTTTTCTTTTTTTGTCATGAACGAGTATTGGGCTTTATCAAAAGCTTTTTCTGCATCTTTTGAGATGATTATATGGTTTTTGTCTTTGGCTCTGTTGATATGGTGTATTACGTGTATTGGTTGGTGTATATTGAACCATTCCTGCATCCCAGGGTTGCATCCCACTTATCATGATGTATAGTCTCCTTGATGATTTGCTGCATTCTGTTTGCTAGAAGTTTACTGAGGAATTTTGCATCTCTGTTCACTAAGGAGGTTGGCCTGTACCTCTCTTTTTTGCTTGAATCTTTCTCTGGTTTTTGTATCAGGGTAATACTTTGCTCCAGTAATGAGTTACGGAGAATTGCTTCCTTTTTAATTTCATTAAAGAGTTTGAGAAATATTAGTGTTAAATCTTCTTTAAATTTCTTGCATAATTTAGCAGTGAATCCATCAGGACCTGGACTTTTCTTTGTTGGTAAGTTTGTAATTACATTTTCAATTTCACTGGCTGATATTAAGTTATTAGGGTTTTTGTATCTTCTAGATTCAGCTTTGGTAATTCATGTATATCTAGGAATGTGTCCATTTCTTGTTTTCCATCCTATGAGAGTAAAGATTTTCAAAGTAGGTATTGATGATATTCTGAATTTCTACAGGATCTGTGGTGATTTTACCCTTTTCATTCATTCTTGCATAAATTTGTGTTTTTTGTTTCCTCTTTTGATAAAGTTGGCTAGGGGTTTATCAATGTGATTTATTTTGTCAGAGAACCAACTCTTTGATACATTAATTCTTTGTATTGTTTTCTTAGTCTCCATTGCATTAATTTTTGCTCCAATCTTTATAATTTCCTCCTGTCTTTTGGCTTTGGATTTCACTTACTCTTGCTTTTTAGAAGCTTGAGGTGCAATATAAATTGTTTTTGTGTGTGTATGTGTGTCTCTTTGGGACAGGGTCTGCTATGCAGTTCAGGCTGGCCTTGAGCTCATCTTGTAGCCCAGGCTGGTCTTGAACTTACAATAATCCTCCTGCCTTAGCCTCCTGAGTACTGGGACTACAAGTGTGTGCCACCACACCTGGCCTCTTTTTTTTTTTTTCTTTTTTTGCCTTTTTGAGACAGGATCTGGCTAAAGGTTGTTTATATGTGCTCATTCTGCTTTCCTGAGGTAAGAATTCATACTATAAATTTCTGTCTGAGGACTGCTTTCATTGTGTTCCACAGGTAGAAACCCAGACCAGGCAGCTTTGATGGATACACAACTGTACTCGCTCTGAAAGGAAACAACTTACAAGGTTATGCTTTTTCCTGCACTGGGACCCTGCACACAGAGTGGCACTGCAGTCAGCAAATCAAAGCCAGGAAAGAGGAGCCGCTGCAGGGCCAGCATAGCTCCCGCTGCACAGGACCATGGAATCAGGCCATTGGCAGGAAAGCCGGATCCAGATGGTGACAGAGACTCTAGGGCTGGTGAGCCATTGGGCTCTTCTTCAAAAGAAGGCTCGAGGCTTAGAGCAGTTCATGGAATTTAGTTCTTGAGGAAGAAGGGGCTGAGGGCAGCAGCACCGCAGTTACTCAGTGCTGTGGTTGTTCCAAGGCTGGGGAGATGGGGAGGAGCGATGTCACCTGGACGCAGTGTCCCCTCCCCACCTTACCCCAGAGTGCACTCCAGACTGGCAGCTTCGGTGTGTGTGACCTGCAAGCTAAGCCCCTTTTTCTTCCAACACCAAATCCCCTCCATTAA
>PVLD010037450.1:0-10238 GCA_004027595.1 Dinomys branickii | reverse complement strand
AAAGGCTGTACAGATATTGGTTAGATACTCCCTACCTAGTGACCTGGGTGAGGTGTGTAAGACTGCTCCCCCACCCTCCCAGGGTTCCCTGCAGGTATAGGGATGGATCTCCTCCCCCACTCAGTGATCTGGTCGCGAGCGCCGATATCTCACCAGTTATTGGAGTACCTGAAGGCTTGAAGGTTCCAAGGTGCCAGTCTATCCTTTGGGGCTTTCTGCGCAGCTCGCCCGATGCGCACGTAACGTGAGACTGCTGGGCGTTGCCGCCGCCAGAGAGCCGCTCTCTGTCGGGAGTCGCCGGAGAGGTGGGCCGGGTCGGGGGGGCGGGAGGGATCGAGCTGTCTGTATTCTCGGGGCGCCAGGACCCAGCAAATCCCTCTCTCCCGCGCGGCTCGCCCGACACGCGCGAAACGTGGGATTGCCGGGCGTCTCCGCCGCTAAGAAGCCGATCTCTGTCGGGAGTCGCCGGGGGGCTGCGCCGGCTCGGGAGGTGGGAGAGATCGAGGCGTCCGTGCTCTCAGGGCGCTAGGATCTAGCAAATCCCTCTCTCCGCTTCCGGCGGCGTTTGGGGCCCTCCGCGCGGCTCGCCCGACACGCGCGAAACGTGGGACCGCCGGGCGTCTCCACCGCCAACAAGCCGATCTCTGTCGGGAGTCGCCGGGGCCAAAGATATTTTTAGGAAAGGATAGGTCTGAATGTTCTGGTCACCCACCCGAGTGACCAATGTCTGTTTGGAATTTACTGAACCTGGTGACACCAATCACAGTACAATCTCAAGTTATTGTTTATCCTTCAGAGAGGCTTGTAGGCCCAGTCTTTGGATCTTGATCCTGAGAACTGTCCTTCGAAGGACATGCTTCCGGCCACAGTTTGGGTGTGCTCCCTCGCTCTCTCTGGAGGGCCTGTCCCTGTCTGCCTGTTAATTTCTATCTAAACTTAGTTGCCTCTAATATTCCCTCCTCTGAAGAGCTATCCCTATCCGAGGAGAATGGGTGAAGTTTTAATCTAGATACTTTGAGCTGAGAAGGGTCAGCGAAGGGGAGACCAGAGTCAGGGGCTTCTCTAGCTAATCTAAGAGGCCGTGGATAGAAGTTAAGTTGGGTTTAGCAATCACGAAGTCTCTTCAGAAGGTCAATCTAGCGGATCCAGGAAGAGGAGTCTGGCACATTTGTTGTTGGCTCAACTGTGTAATCACAGAGTTTGGCAGGCTCTACTAGAGAATAAGCAGATTTTACCAAGAGATTAAAGCACCTACAAGCAGAGCATAAGCACCAGAATGGAGAGAGAGATTGGAGAAAAGAGCCATGTCCAGACAATACTCTTCAAAAGCTGGAATAATGATAGCAACCAATGGGCTCCTAGATTTCTCCACTAATCAAGGTTATCTGTAAGCCTGAAATTTGTGTCCCAAGTCCCTTTAACTTTAGCTATAAGAAAATGGAAAATTTGATGTTTTGGGGTTGTTTGTTTGTTCGTTTGTTTTGAGATAAGATCTTGGTATGTAGCTCAGGCTGGCTTCAAACTCACTTATGTAGCCCAGGCTGATGTTGAACTCATGGTGCTCCTCCTACCTCAGCCTCCTGAGTGCTAGGATTACAGGCATATGCCACCATGCCCGGCTGAATTTGATGATTTTGAAGGACAATTTTAGCTAAGGAATTTAAAGACTCTTGCTGTGTTGCTTTGTTTTGCTTTGGTGCCAGGAATTGAACTTAGGACATTGCACTTGCCAGACAGGCACTGTGCTGCTGAGCTATAACCCTGGCTCTTGTGTTTTTACAGCTTTCACTGAAGTTTTTAGATTCACTGAACCATAATAGTGGTCACGTACACATGTAGCTGGAAACTGTCAGCAGGAATCAGTGACTGGAACCCCTTTCTATATCTGGCCTTTATTACTATGACAATATTTTTGGTATATCTTTTGGATATACTTTTCTGCTTTGTGTTTAATACCAAGTTAAAATGAGACCTGGCTTAATCAAAATTAACCTCTCACTATCTATCAAGGTCAGTTAAAGTTCTTCAGGTGTTACTTTTTAAACCATGTGCAGCGACTCTTGGCTCCTCTGTCAATGTCAGCTGCAAGGATGGGTCACGGTCTTGCTTGACCACGTGACTTCCTATGGAAGCATGGGACATGTTTCTCTCTCTGGTGACCCTCTTTTTTGGCACACTGTGCATTGGTTGATTTCTGTTCTCCAGGGTCCAACAGTCTCCCTGCTTGGGAGGTTGGGAGACTCACCAGAGTTATAGGATCTTGTGGAAAATGTCCCCTCATGTCCTGGATCTCTACTGTCCTTGAGAATCAAGGCAAAAATATTAGCTCTTCTATTAGCCCAGTTATAATTTTAGCTCTGGTCTTCAAACCTCAGTTGTTGAACACCCAGGAGAATAGCTGAATTATATAATATGACCAGGGAACTGTTATTTCCTTACAAATCATTGTCTTAAAATTTGAACCCCTGAAGAATGTTAACAGATAGTATTTGTAAAATTTTACAGAATAAAATTTGACATTAAGGGAAATATAACAGTTTAGTATAACAACCATGATGGCATTATATTAGAGCTATTAGATTTTTTTAAAGATTTTATTGTTATTTCTGAAACACATTTAACTGTTCATCTTAGTATAGAATAACTTTTTAGTCACTTATATTTATCTAATTAAAAGGTACTGAATGACTTAAGGAAACTTTTGCCTAAATTTGTTATCTTTTAATGATGCATCATTTAAGAAGAATGTATTTCTCTGCAGATATTTTATAGGTTATTAGTGTCTAACTTAATTTCTAGGCTGACATTGCCTGGACCACACAGTGTTTCAGCATCTCTAAGTGCTGTAACACATGCATAATGGTCACTTAAGCATAAGCCTTGAAAAGTTATCTGCATTATTTGGCTGTTTATGCAATACTGGACTGGCATCCCCATTTCATCACAAATAGCCAGAACACAAGAAAGGGAGAGCCACATACTTGAACCTAAAAAAGTTTATCATCATAAACAACTTTAGCTGGAAGACACCAGGGTAATAAGATTTTTTTTTTTTCAGTTTTGTTTCTTTGAAGGCCTGCACACTTGGGAAACACAAATATACCATTTACCATGCCATGAGGTTAAAAATAATTGGTATCATAGTTATACAGAAACCTTTACATATTTATTTTCTACTCTTAAGACTAATTTGAGCCTCCTCAACAGGTTTTATAAGGTGGAACTATACTAGCAAAAATTAAGGACTCCTTTACAGCTCCAATAAATTTAGACAATACTGTTAACGACCACAAATAGGTTTATTATGATATACAAGTATATCTCACTTATACAAAAATATTTGTTTAATCAAAGCCAATAGATGTAAATAAAGTTTAAATGTCAGGACCAAATTCAAAGAGATGTTAAATTTTGATCATTTTATATATTTAAGGTCTAAATATTGCATAAGAGAGCACATATTAATTTGTATGAATTAAACTTCTGTAGTATTAACTCTAAAAACTTAACTTTAAAGCTTAGACTCACAGCAGAGCTTGTTTTTAGATGTATACTACATATACGTCCAAGTATATGTTATGTCATAAACTAAGACAATAGTTGTTTATTTAATCAATCACGAACTGACTGTTGAAAATATTCCATAGGTTAACATTCAAATACTCTTTCACTCTTAAAGCTCACTTTTTAGCAACCAAAGCCTAATGATGAGACCACAAGAAACTTATTTTGGGTGAAATATAGAACCCTTACTATTACATCTAGTTTTGTAAGTTTAATCAAGTGTCTTGGTTACTTTTCTCATTGCTGAGACAAAATACTCAAAGCCCACAGTTAATGGAGGAAAGGATTACTTAGCTCACAGTTTATAGAGGTTTCAGTCCACAGCTGACTTCAAGCCAGGGTGTCACAGCAGACATGCATCCCAGAGGAGAAACATTTCATGGCAGGCAGAATGTAGCAACACAACAAGGGTCAACTGCAACTCTTTCTATCCCTTATTTTATCTAGGCTACTTAGGGTGGGTAGCATTCACACCATTAATCCTAGTGCCCTTGATCCTAGCATTGTGCCATGAATCAATTCCAGTGTCACATACTTTAGATCCTGCCACCTCTGAAAAAGCCCCCCCTATGACCACATGAAGCCTTGAGGGGTACATATAAATACAAGCAATAACACCAAGAGCATCTCAATATTTTTAGAAGACCCTACTGTTTTAGACATAGAAAACTTAACCTTTTAATTATAGCCAATTTAAATAATACCTTAACAATTGATTTAGATGACTCATAATAATTAAATCATAATATTTAAACACATTAAACTATATATACATATCGTTATAGTTCGTGTCTAGCTGTCCCCCCAAAGCCTCATGTGGTCCTAGAGTTTTTTTCAAGGGGGCTCAATCTAGAGTGTATGATTGATTCATAGTTCAATGCTGGGAGTAAGGGTGCTGGGAGTAGGTGATTGTTGGATCAGCCCACTAATTGGATTCACACTGCCCTAATCCTGGTAGACTGGCCAAAATATAAATATAGAAAGAGACTCATCTCCCCTTCCTTCCTCCTTGCTTGTTGCTTTTGCTATCTTCTGCTGCTTGAATAGTTGCCCCTCTGCCATGTGTCATCCATTCTGTTTTGGAGCCAGCCAATTATGGACTGAACCATCCACAAACTGTGAGGTGAATAAAGGCTTCCTCCTTTAATGTTGGGTGTTGGGTATTTTGTCTCAGCAGTGACAGAAAAATAACTAAGACAGAATTTGGTACTGGAGAAGTGGGATCACTGTTGCGACTATACCTGACCATGTGGTTCAGAAGCCTTTGGGAATGGCTGATGGGAAGAGTTTGGAATGATTCAGAGATGCCAGCTGAAAAAAGTAGATTTGGAACACCTTGGGCTGTTCTGTATGGGAGATTCTGGTCAGAGCTCAGAAGACCAGAAAGCTGGTAAAGACAAGGCTCAGGAGATTTCTGATGGGAAGAAGGACTGGCTGTTGGACTCCAGACAATGTGTCTTGTCTTGGTAAAAATTTGTCTGCATTTTACTTGTGTCCAGAGTCTTTGCCTGAGACTGAGATTAAGGGCAGTGGACTAACTAATTTGGCAGAAGAAACTTCAAGGTAGTTGAATGTTGAGGCAGTGGAATGGCTACTGTTGGGGACTTTCAGTCAGATTTATATTCAAAACTAAAAAGCAAATAGCCCAAGAGAATGATTTAAAACCTTTTTAGTTTGGTCAGAAAGGAAGCTCTAGTACAACTGTGGACTGCAAAGATAGAGCAGAGGAGATCTTGATTTCTGAGAAGGAACAGGAGAATAGAAGAGATGGCCTGAGGGCAACAGAAGAAGCAGCAAGATTCCACCCTTTGCAGCCTCAAAATTGCAAAGGTGAAAAACTTTGCTTTGAAAAGAAAGCCACATAGCACCATGGTCCAGAATGGTGGTAGCCTAGAGAATTTGTTCCTTGGAAGTGGATTCAGAGTGCTCAGTATCCAGGTGTTTGACCCCTACAGCCAAGACAGAGGAAAGTCTGGCTACTGCTCCAACTGGCAGCAGACTTTGGCATTATCCACATGCAGCTGGTTTTAGTGCATGAAGAATGCAAAAGTGATGGTGTCAGGAAAGCTTCCACCAAGATTTCATGAACAACATCTTTTCTTTTTTCCTTTTTGGTACCAGGAATTGAACTTAGGACCTTCCACTTGCCAGGCAGGAGCTGTCTTGCTGAGCTATATCTCCAGTCAATCATCCAGATTTCAGAAGAAGGTCTGGGAGACCAGGCAGTGTGCCCCTGAGGAGATAGTATGTGAAACTGTGAATTTAAAGCCAAAGGTACACTGGAGATCCCCAGAAATTTGGTGAAGCCAGGAACATGGATCATCCGAGGAAAATTGCAAGGGAGCAGAGTCATCCCAAGAAAGAAGCCATAGGAGCCACAACCTCCACAAGTGCCATAGGCATGTAGCCACCCAAGCCATTTGGAGCTCACACATTGCCACAGATTGCTTTGGAGGCTGCACATGAATCTACAGGACTTAGTGTTTGATTTGCTGGATTTTGGACTTGTGTTGGTCCCATTCCTTTGTATCCCACCTGTTCATTACTTTTCGAGTGGAGATATCTATCTTGTGCCATTGAATGTTAGAAGTGTTTAACTTCTTTTCATTTGCTATGAGTTTGCCTTAAATCCCAGAGGAGACTTGAGGCTTGGACTTTTTGGCAATGCTGAAACTGTTAGGACTGTGGTAACTCATAGAGATGTACTAAATGCTTTTGCATAAAGGGATGTACATGAGTCTTTGGGGACCAAGGGTAGAATGTTATGATTTGTGTCTAGATTTCCCCTCAAAGTCTCATGCAGTCATGAGTGGTGGACTTTTCAGAGGCAACTGAATCTAGAGTTTGTGACTGATTCATAGTGCAATGCTGGGATTAAGGCTGCTAGAACTAAGGGGGGTCCACTAACTGGATTGGCACTGCCCTAATCCCAGTAATCTGGATAAGATAAAAGGGGGCAAAAAGAGGCTTGAGCCTCTTCTCTCTCTCTCTCTCCCCTTGTTGCTTTTCCTGTCTTCTGCTGCCATGAACAGTTGCCCCTCTGTCATGTGCCACCCTGGTGGAGCCACCAAATTATGGACTGAAATCCTTCCAAACTGTGAGTGTTTTTGTTTTGTTTTGTTTTGGGTTTTTTTTGCGGTACCAGGGATCAAACTCAGGACCTTGCACTTGCCAGGTAGGTGTTTATTCCACTGAGCTATATCCCCAACCCCCAAACTGTGAGTTAAGTAAATCTTTTCTCGTTTAACTTTAGGTGTTGTGTATTTTGTCTCGGCAATGAGAAAAGTAACTAAGATATATATATCTATACATCTATATCTATATATATATTTGGGTAGTGCTGAGGATTGAACCCAGGGCCTTGTGAATGGAAGGCAAGAGCTCTTTCACTGAGCCACATCTCCAGCAATATATAATAAGGAAAAACTTTTAAGTTATTGTAGATAAATATCAGTAGACACTGCATTTATAAAGCCAATCTTCTGACATTATTTCAAGTGGCTAACAAGCTGGATAAAAATATATTACCAACTTTAAGGACATCCTTAGTTTTATCTTGGTAACTTTATGCTATCAAACTTCAAGGATTTTATTTCTATGTAAGTCTCAAATCTGTTAGTCTTTATCTGGTAATGTTTTAAATAAATTTGGCTACTTTGAAAACCTATATAAATGGTTTTTTCATGGAAGTCTCAAAGCAACCCAAAAAAACAGAAGAAAATGAAATTATTTAACTCAAAAATACTTTCCTTAACCAGTTATTAACACACATTAAAGAGACAGATGGACAAACACACAAAACAATTATTTTTAACTGGAATACACTTTCACATGTACTGGTCAAACTGAACTATAACAAACTCTTTTACAGTTCTTAGGTTTGTAGCTATAAATAGACAAGTCAAAACTTTTCTTATACTTCATTAATTAAAAGAGGTCTCTTATAATGAGTCAAAAGGGAAAAATACTTTATAGCCCTGAAAGCAAGTAAGGATCTTGGATATTGCTCTCCAGTAGGAACTGGCTGTTCCCCTTCCTATCTCTCTGTTGGTCTTCTAACATGAATAATATAATATTTATCTCCAAATGTAATAGTAGCTTATCACGCTTCCTGTTTCTCATTAGAAGTCCATGTTTGACCTAAGAGTGACAGTACCTCTTTACAGTCCTATTCACAGTTCTGAGTAAGTTTCCTAAAGACTTCAATGTACCTATCAGGATTGTCTGAAAACTTTCCCAGATCTTGTTTGACTGTTTGAGATCCCTGAAAACAAAGGGCACAAAGGACAGAGGTAGGTCCATATTATCTACCCACCTCCTGTAAGGTGTATTGCACTTGAATTTTAACAAAATCAGATAGAGGTGGATATATCCCAGTAGAGAGCCAGTTCACGTTGGTTTGGAAGTCTCGTCCTTTTGGTATGGACAAGGTAGTTAGACTATGCCCCAAGGACTAAAGGCATCTTATCTTCCAGCCCCCCACATCCATGCCTCAAATGTAAGTCAAGATTGTCTCTCAATGCAAAGAAAGTCCAAACATAAGGCACCTCTTTTCATCCTCCTTCTGTCTTACAGTAACACTCCAGCTGTCAACAGTACCACCATCAACACTTCCCTCTGCATCCCGTTTTGCCTCGAGGAGATAGGGAGGCCATGTTCAGATGTAGAAAAATATTAAACAGCTCTTTCTCAGAATGTGAGGACTGCTTAAAAATGCACTCCAAAGGAATAAAGAAATTCAATGTTGGATTTCCCATCTGTAAAACTACACAGAGAAAAGAAGGTACTCCTTTAATTCCTCTTGGTTTTATACAACATCAGGGCACCTGCTGAAGTTTCCTTTCTCCAGAGCAAGTTGGCTATTATCTGCAAAGTGACCAGAAGGTAGTTCAGGATGGACAAGCCACCCTTACTGACATGCACACCTACCTCCTCAGAAAACTCACATTTCTTACTGCACAATGTGTTTGCAAAAGCACGAGCTATAATCAGTTCCCACTATAGCAGCCATGTTTAAGGAGGGAAGCAGGGCTAGTGAAAATTAAACCAATGAACAAGAGACCTGAACAACTGCACTGTAACTTTTTGAAAGAGAGTGAGAGAGAAAGAAAAAAATCAAAGGGCAGATTGGAGATCTTCCAACTATATTGTATAGAGCTTGTATGTGTGCTTTTAAGGTGGTTCCTCCTGCTGTCACCCAGAGGCTGATTCCCCAGTTGTGTCTCAGGATGGGCATTTTCCCTTGGTGGTCCTGCCAGTCATAGAAGAAAACCCTGCCTGGACAATGGGTGAGCCAAAACCTTGGTGTATGCCTTCTTGGATGTGCATGAATTCTGATTTTCTGCCAATCTAGGGATTGAGGTTATGCAGTCTATAAAGGAATGTCTATCTTTGTGTCCTTTATAGATGAGCACTGATCTTCAAGGGTTTCAGGAGCTTCCAACTGAAAAGGAAAAAAAAAGCAGGACTGCAGAAAAAGCATATTACTATTTCCTGACACATGTACCTAACAGAAGGGAACTTCCAAAACAAAACCTGTCTTGAAGCCTATGGCTGAATCCTCAAGCACACCAGTCCAAGCTGTCTGCCAAAAACCATTCTAAAAGCTGTGTGTAATAGACCCATCTCATAAGCACCAAATGAGCTGAGAAGAGAACACAAAGCCTTGCTTTCATCTTTTTATAATTTTTTTTTTTTTTTTTTTTTTGGTCTTTTTGAGACAAGGTCTTGATGTGCAGCTCAGGCTGGCCTTGAGCTCACTTCATAGCCCAGCTGGTCTTGAACTTGCAATGATCCTCCTGCCTCAGCCTCCTGAGTGCTGGGATTACAGCTGTGCCCCACCACACCCAGATACCAAGCCTTGTTTTCAAAACTAAAAATGTTCTATCACAGAAACCCACATCACAATCTTTCATGATCTCAACTTTTAACATAACACAAACAACCAGGAAAAGTGGATGATAATTTTTGACTATCTAAATGAATCATAATCCAGAAACCAGTCAAAATATTTAGGGGTGATGAGGAACCTTACCTTCTTCTAAGTATCTCTCTGGAGTCTCCAAAATGAAATAGGAGAAAGATAACTCTCAATCTACTAGATGTCAGATGTGCCCACTTCATATCTCCTGAAATCAAAGAATGAATTCCAAAGGACAATGGAGGTTAAAAGTAGGAAAGATGTATTGAGACATAGCGCAGCCCCCCGGCGACTCCCGACAGAGATCGGCTTCTTAGCGGCGGAGACGCCCGGCAATCCCACGTTTCGCGCGTGTCGGGCGAGCCGCGCGGGAGAGAGGGATTTGCTGGGTCCTGGCGCCCCGAGAATACAGACAGCTCGATCCCTCCCGCCCCCCCGACCCGGCCCACCTCTCCGGCGACTCCCGACAGAGAGCGGCTCTCTGGCGGCGGCAACGCCCAGCAGTCTCACGTTACGTGCGCATCGGGCGAGCTGCGCAGAAAGCCCCAAAGGATAGACTGGCACCTTGGAACCTTCAAGCCTTCAGGTACTCCAATAACTGGTGAGATATCGGCGCTCGCGACCAGATCACTGAGTGGGGGAGGAGATCCATCCCTATACCTGCAGGGAACCCTGGGAGGGTGGGGGAGCAGTCTTACACACCTCACCCAGGTCACTAGGTAGGGAGTATCTAACCAATATCTGTACAGCCTTT
>PVLD010037449.1:0-10239 GCA_004027595.1 Dinomys branickii | reverse complement strand
AGTCTGAGGCAGCTATATCTCTTCCCAAGGTGAGAGTCCAAGGATATAGATAAACCCAGGAGTACAGTTATTATCACAGGGAAGATAACTGATTGAGTGGTAGGGCAACGGAGATGAGGGAGGAGAAAAAACGAACTGATCAAAAGGGCCATCATCTGTGTAACCTGAGTAACAAAGATGAAGGTAACATTATGTAGGCAACATCCAGAGCTAATTCCCTTCTATGTTCTCTATAATTCTGTATTTCCTCAGTCGTTTTTGTATTAGCAGAAATGAAGATAACTTTATATTATACAGCATCCAGTGCAAATTCCCTACTATCTTATCTATAATTTGGTATTTCCTTTAATGTTTTTGTGTTAACTAATGTGAAGATAATTGTGTAATACAACATCCAGTTCTAATTCCCTATATTCTGTATAACTTTGTATTTTCTGTATTGTTTATGGCTTTTCTGGTTCATATGTCTCCATTCTTTTGTCTTTAAAATAAAATTTAAAAAAAATTGACAATTAAAAAAAAAAATTTAAGAAAAGAAATCCTTGTGGCCCTGAATCAAGGCCAGCAGTTTTCTGAAGCTGTTGGTTTCAAACAGGAGCCTAAAGTGGTATCTTTCTATGGGCTGTTGGCCATTTCAGAACTTTAGAAATGTAATGGTCGATTCATTAGAAAGAAACAAATAACTAAATAAATTTTACGAGGACTTCAAGATGGTGACCGGGTAGGCAGCAGAGAGAGAACCTCCCGGAGGAATGCCACTCAGACAAAGAAATATAGGAATATAGCAACATGTGAAGGACAGAAAGTAAAGAGCTTCAGCTTCGGAGGCCCACGCTCACGGAAGCCTCCCAACTCGGCCAGGGGAGAGCAGAGTTCCGAGAGCTGGTCCAGGGCTGGAGAGGGGAGGGCGCAGCCAGGAAAAGAGGCAGTGGCGGTCGGGAGCAGTTGTCCAACCCAGTGTGAGGATAAGAAATTACAACAGCCACTGGGGCAGAGTCCCCACCCTGCGGCAATCTTCCTAATCAGCGCCTGGAGAGAATCAGTGCAACTAGTACACAGCCCACCATGCCCGGCTCTGCACCTGCCTCGAGGCGGTGGTCCCCTGCCTCTCCGTTGGGTGAGCGGCTACCGGCAGAGAGCAGTGGGGAACCTTGGCAGCAAGCAGCGGTGGCTCCCAGGGATCTGGCCGAGGAGCGGACAGGGGCTCCAGCACCGCAACGGGTGGGAGATGCAGATGGAGGTGGATCGCGTGGCTCCACGCCCTTCTTACTCCAACATCAGGCAGGAAGCACGGGCTGGGTTGCCGGGACTCAGCTCCCACCTGAACCCTCTCTGGGAGCACCTTGAGTCTCAGTGGCTTGAGCAAGCACCGCCTATTCCTTGCAACATTGGGACGAATCCACAGTCTCCAGGACTCACCCCAAACTATCAATGTGAGCACCAAGAGGGTCTCCTTACAGCTTGTACATGTGGACCTTGCGTGAACCCATAGCAACAAATTGGATGAGGGACAGCAGACCGGGAGTCTGAAAAACAACAATATACTCTATACAGCAGACCCGAGAAAATCCTCCAACTCTATGCTAGAACTAATCTTTAAACTCAGTTCATACCCTGAACTAACAGAGTGAGAATGGGCCGGGGAGATTTCAAGCCCTTATACCAAGCATTGTAAGTTCGTCCAATGCGCAGCTGCAAGGGGTGGGGAACGGTAATACTGTAGATCAGGAGGAGGGAGGAGGAGAAGAAAGTGCCTCCAGCATCGAGGCAACGGGACAGAGCCAAATGGGTCACCGAGGGTGCCCCAATGGGGGCGCGTGCCCTGTGGCTGCTCCCGCTTAGGGCCCCAAGCCTGCTCCGCTGTGGGCCCCGCGGCTGTTCCTGCTGTGGACCCTGTGGCTGTTCCACTGAGGGCCCCTCTGAGGGAGCCCCACGGACTGGACCCACCCCCACCCATAGCATGGTGACGGGACGGAGCCGGGCAGTGCGCTGTGAGCATAGGTGCTCTTCCACCTCCGACCATGGCAGTTTGTATACACCCATGTATGCTATAGTATGGTCTGAGGTAGCTATATCTCTTCCCAAGGCGAGAGTCCAGGGGTATAGATAAACCCAGGAATAGTTATTATCACAGGGAAGAAGACTGATTGAGCGGTAGGGCAACAGAGATGAGGGAGGAGAAAATTTAATGATCAAATGGGCCATCATCTGTGTAACTGAGTAACAAATGTGAAGGTAACACTATGTAGGACAGCATCCAGAGCTAATTCCCTTCTATATTCTCTATAATTTTGTATTTCCTCAATCGCTTTTGTATTAACAGAAGTGAAAATAATTTTATATTATACAGCATCCAGTGCTAATTCCCTACTATCTTCCCTATAATTTGGTATTTCCTTTAATGTTTATGTGATAACTAATGTGAAGATAACATTATGTAATACAACATCCAGTGCTAATTCCCTACTACATTCTGTATAATTTTGTATTTTTGGTACTGTTTATGGCTTATTCTGGTTCATATGTCTCCATTCTTTTGTCTTTAAAAAGAAAAAAAAACCAGTTTATTGGCCATTTGTAAAAAAAATAAAATAAAATAAAAATAAAGCAAATTACCTCTAAAAAAAAAAAAAGAAAAAGAAATCCTTAACCCTAAGAATTTCTCTATTTTTAACCATAGCAGAAATCATACTTCACATAGAAATTTATTTCTATTTTTGTTTCATGATTTCCTAGTTTTTATAATCACCATTTTAAGTATCTGTATGCTAGTATGTACAGTACATACTTAAAGTGGACATAGCCAAATTATACTTGACCATTTCTATTTTGTTGAACTTTTAGCTTATTTCCACTTTAAAATGTTATTTTATATTCTGTAACAAAATGTTTCAATTTTTGTTTTGAGGTTTTTTTGTTGTTGTTATTGTTTTGTGTTTTTGTGTTTTTTTATGAAGAATTTAATTCATGACCTCATGCTTGCCAGGCAGGCACTGTGCCACTGAGCTATATCCCCAGCCCTAACAAAATGTTTTATATATTGATTTCAAAATAATATTTAAACATCCATAGGTATATAGCTTTTTCAAAAATTATTCCACTATGATATATCCCTAGGAGTATATTATTGAACCAAACAATATGGTATTTGTTTGTTTGTTTGTTTTTGAGACAGGGTCTTACTATGTATATAGCCCAAGCTGGCCTCGAATTTGAGGATTGCCTCCCAAGGGCTGGGATTATAGGTATGCAACAGCAGACCTAGCAGAGTATGACTATTTTTAAGTCTCTTGGTATAGATTCCCAAAGCAGACTCTGTTATGCTACCACCCAATAGCATGGTAGTGTGTGTACAAAAAGGCCTATCTGATCCAATCTCACTAGCTTTGGATATTACTATAAAAACATTTTGTTGCTGCTAGCTTGGTGAGCAAAAGAATGTTCCCTCCCTGCTGTACTTTGTACCGTTCAGTCATTATGAGCTGCACATTTAATTAAAGGCCTATTTCCTAATTTAATCCCCTTATTCATAATATCTCTGAATGTCCTTTGTCACCCAATTTATAAGGAACATAATATGTTCTTAAATGGAGTTCTGTGAGCTCTCAACACCGTGTCATACATGTAACTATATTCTCCAGTGTGTGGAATATCATTTTATATATTAATCTTGATTTTAAATATACAGAAGTTCTAGTTTTTATTGATCCAGCTCTGTTGATGTTTTTCTTTGTCCAACTGTTAAGCAGTCCTTAACACAAGTTGGGATTTGGTAAATATTTTATTTGCTTCTACTTCTTTTATCAGTTGATATATTTAAATTTTCACTCCTTATAGCATTCCTGATTTTTGTGATCATGATCTAACCTGTGATTTTTTTCCTGTTTGAAAAGCAATTCTAGGCTCCATAGCTCAGGGGTTAGAGCACTGGTCTTGTGAAAAGCAACTCTTTAAACGCTTTAATTAAATTACTATCGACATGATTATTTATCATATATCTAGTTGTAGAGTAAGAACTGAGATTGAAACTGACAGACAGGGAGGAGAAAGAGAAGCGTGGATCACAGCCCAGGAGACCCGGGCTGCTGCTCCAGGGTCAGGAGACCCTGTTCCGGACTTGCTCTCATCATCTCTGTGTGCCTTTGTCGCCCTCTACTGGATTTGGAGGGTTCGGGAGAGCGTTCTCAGCAGCTGTTGGAAATAAAACTGAGAAGAAGCCTCTGCTTGGCTAGTTCCAAGATAAGACGAGGCGAGTCAAATGAGAAGCCCAAATGGAGAGACCGGAGAATCCCTTTTTGCAGTGAGCTTATTCAGAGACTTAAGGTTTCATGTCATTAAACTTTCCCACTATCTGCCCTTCTTCCTTAGTTTTAGCAATAAAGCTCATGAGAACTTTGGGTCTATGCTAGTTTTCACCGAAAATGAGGATGACATAATCTGAGAGGTTAGGGGTTTTTTCCATAAGGAGACAGAAGGATGCAGAATGCGCACACTAGTGGAGAACCCGAAAGACAAAAGGTGAGCCGGGAGTGGCAGCGCACGCCTGTAATCGCAGCCCTCCGGAGGCTGAGGCAGGAGGATCACTGTGAGTTCAAGACCAGCTTGGGCTACAAAGTGAGCTCAAGGCCAGCCTGAACTGCAGAGCAAGACCCTGTCTCAAAAAGACAAAGAAAAGGGGTGTTTGGGGCTTACAACCCCCAAATCTGAATAGAAGGCAGAGGAGGAGGTCAATACAGTTCTCTGATTTTTCTTCTGTCAAATATTGAGACCCTCTTCTCCCAACCCGAAGGAAGACCTTCTGCCCCAAACACCTCGTGTTATGCGGTTTTCTCTCATAACAGGTACAGTCAGTCTGGGTTCCACGCGGGTTGGAGGGGGTAAAGAGCCCAAAAAGTGGACAGGGGGGCAGCACACCATCCTGAGACCTTTCTGACACTATGAGCAGATTCAGGTTGAAGAAGCAGGCTGAATTTTAACGTACTCTACAGTGGGGCTCAGCAACTGATTACAGTTAAAGTTCACTGCAGAGGGGCCTGGTTTTCAAAAACAATTTCTTTCCAAACCATTTCTGTTCTCTGTACAGACAAAGAAATTGTTACTTGACTTTGAAAGACCTTTTAGTTCTACAGGGGGAAATGTTATTAAATGAAATTGAGCAGCTATAAAGAAAGATAAACTCAAGGCTTTTATAGGTAAATGGGTGCAACTAGAGACCATACTCATAAGCGAGGTAAATCAGACCTGCACGTGTAAACACTATGTTGTCTCTGCAGTGCAGGAACCTGAAAGAGTAAATAAAATCTGGAGGGTACAATGGATATTGTGAAAGGGCAAGAGTGGCTGGGATGAGGGAAGAGAGGGGAGGGAAGGAAGGAAGGGGGAAACTTATGTACATGTGTATACGCAAGGTGGCTAAGATGGTTGTACTGCTGGTTTCTATTGGTTTGCTGAAAGGAACAGCTAACGTTTAATTGTTTGATCAATCTTGCATGCCTATATCTGGTTATCGGAGCAACTGCTTTGAGGATAGCAATACGTAATACAATTGTTAATGTCCTATCATCTTGTTTTGAAGTTCATGCCATTTTTATTGTTTTTGTTTTTGTCTTTGTATTTTTGTTTTTGTTCCTTTCTCTTTAAAATAATAAAAAATAAATAAATGAAATTTTAAAAATAAAAGGTCAAAGCCACATACTGGGGTAAGAAAGGAAAGAAAGAGAGAAAGAAAGATGAAAAAAATGAAATGAAATTGAGGGCTATAAGTGATTTACAAGATCAAATCAGGCCTATAAGGAAAAATTTACATGAATCATGAGCTAAAGTCTTCTAATTCTTTACCTTTGTAGAATGCTACTGACAAAGTCTTTACCTCACTGAACATAGCTCACTTAATTCTTACAACTATTTTGAGAGGCCATGTGGGGTGCAGTAAGGAGCATAACTCTAGGATCTTAATATGATACTTTTTTCTTTCTTTCTTTATTTTTTTTTTATTTTTTATTTTTTTTTGCGGTACTGGGGATCGAACTCAGGACCCTGCACTTGCTAGGCAAGCGCTTATTCCACTGAGCTATATCCCCAGCCCAAACGAAAGAAGGAAACACCCGTTCCTTTTTTTTTTTTTTTTTTTCCGGGACCGGGGATCGAACTCAGGGCCTTAGTGCTTAGCGGCAAGCACTTACCCCACTGAGCTGTACCTCCAGCCCCTTAATATGATACTTAGAAGCAAATCGTTTGTTCTTGAACACTTTTTGACCCTATATGTTCATTGGCAGATTAAATGGCATAATAGTCAGAACACTGCCTGGCACCTGCACTGACCAGTAACTGTTGGCTATGACTGTGTGCATCTTAAGAGTACGGAAAGTGGGTGTCAGAGAGGTTAAGGGACTTTTTAAAGACCCCAGCACTGAACAAAGAGGACATGGAAGTCAAACTCTCTGGTCTTTCAGAACCCAATAACAGACTCTTCAGCATAACACAGGAGGAGAAAAGCACTGTGATCACACAGCCTGCCTTCCAGTCTTCCTCCCCAGAGGATCACGGGGTGAATAGGAGAGAAAATAGCATTAAAAATCTACAGATTTTTGGACAAGTGATCTGGGTTCTCGGTTAAGCTCCATCTCACTCTCCTTGTTACTTAGCTACCACCATCCACCTCTCTGACCTCATGCTCTTTGCCTATAAATGTGAGATGTGAATGCTTGCCTAGCTTTATTTACAATATTATTTTGAGAACTAATTGGTAGAAAACATAAAGAAGTATTTCATAAACTTATAAAATACTCTACCCAAGAATGAGAGAAGTAAGCAAACAAATATTTAAAGAACACCTGCTATGAATCACTGCTTTGGAGCCACCGTCCTTGGAGTTCTATGTCACCCACACAGCAACAGGAAGTAGAACTCAGTTGCTACAAGAGAAATCCAAGGACCAAAGAGGTTCGGTAATTTCTGCCCCAGCATCACACCCGAAAGCAGGAAGAGGTATGATCTGAAATGAGATCACCACACTGGTTTTCCCCTGCATTGGCCTTCCTGGAAAACCCTGCACAAGCAAGTTTTGTTCCCTTTTAAAATTATACGAGGGCATGGTCATGATGTTTCTGGGATCCCAAGGGGCCATCATATGAGCTCTCATGGTCATATTACAATGTATGAGAAATTCCACTATGACCTGCTAGAATTTCAATATCAACAGCAGAATCTTGTGAAATGCAAGAATTAGATCCCCTCTGGGATCAGCAAGAGACAGAGCTGTAGAGGGGAGAAGGTTCACCAAGCTCAGTGCCAACTCCTCCAGCAGGAAAAAAAAA
Source organism: Dinomys branickii (assembly GCA_004027595.1). Taxonomy (NCBI): domain Eukaryota; kingdom Metazoa; phylum Chordata; class Mammalia; order Rodentia; family Dinomyidae; genus Dinomys; species Dinomys branickii. Next base: position 2,923 of record PVLD010037449.1, on the reverse strand, counting down.
ATGCTAAAACACAAAATCCAGGGCCAAAAGGACCCCAGAAATCATCGCATTACTGCCCTGCTTTTATACATGGGAAGGCAAAGATAAGAAAGACGATTCCCATTTGAGAGATGAAGAAACTGAGAGTAAGAAATGATTCATGAGAGGCTCCTATCTGACACATTCACCCTCCCATCACTATGTCTAAAATTATTACATGGAGCTCCTTGGCCTCAGCGTTCTAACCTGCTAAGAGGGGTCAGGTGGGATGAGAAACAGGAGACCGCTTGGAAATGGGTGAGTATTCTTTGAAGCATAATTTGCGTGAAGCACTTTCAGCCTTCCATTTCATGCTCCTGTACCTCTGCTTTTGACTGGACTGTGGCGGAGAACCAGAGGTGTAGAGAAGCCTGGCTTAAGGCCACGCAACCATGGGGCTGCATGGTATGGAATTGCCATTTGCAAAAATCAAATTGGTAGAATCCTGGCAGTTTCACATGGTAAAAGAGAAGTTCCCAAATCAGGAATTGAGTCGGTTTTGACTCTTAGAAAGATTATCCAAAGGCTTTCAGTCAGCCTTGGGAGAGCTTTTAGTATTCCCACTCTCAACACACATAGACACATACATGCATACACACACCTCCATACACATGCACACCACACAAACACACACACATGCCACACACACACACACATTGTACTTTCCAGGAGCCGGGGAGGGAGAGCATTCCTCCACTGAGCTTTTGAGGAGATATCTCTCTCCATCTGAAGGAATACCTGCTTGAAAGCTTCTGCTCTCCCCAAAACATCACTTCCTCACTTCAGCCAAGTGTCTGAGGCCATGGGCTTGACACGGAGTAAGTAGAAAGCTTGTCCCCACAGCCACCTTCAAACAGGCAAGGAGCGATTCCTATGTTTCTCGGTAAGGCTCCTTGGGACACGAGGAGGGGTAGCCACAGGGGCTGCTGATGATGCACAGTGCTTGCTTCTACTGTTCTGCTGTAAGAATCCAGCTGGCTCCATCATGCCCCTTTGAGCATATTCTTGCTAGCACACAGCACCCCCTTGCTTGCCAAACTAGTCAGACTGAACCAGCCCTCTTCCTAATGTGGTTCTGAAGAGGGAATTCAGCGGAGGTCCTTGGGAAGCTTGATTCAAAAACCAGAACCTATCCAGACCAGAGACCCATGTCTTCCCACACACAAGGGGCTGCCCTGACTTCTAAAATTCCTCTCACTTTGACCTCTGCTTCAACAGCTGGAAACCACCAGGAAGCCACAAACCCAGCTCCATGGGCAAGTAAGATGGGGCTTCACAAAGACCAATGCTTCTATAAGAAAACATCGTTTGAAAAGATTTTCCCACAAATTCCCCCATTCTATGCCAACCTCTCCTCTCTTTGTCTCATTTGAATCCTTCAATCATCCTGTAAGACATTCCCATGCCCACAGATACCCCCAAACCTACAATTGCACATTCACAATTGTAGCTCCCAAACGCAGTGTCTGGCCCATCGCATCTCCTCAGTGCATATTTACTGAGTTGGTCAAGCTGGATTCTAAACTCAAGTCTAAGGGCAGACTTCACTGTGGCTTTTCCCAAAATGCCTCTTTTTGTACCTCTTCCTTTGGTCAAGCTGAGAAGCAATGCATCCCTTTCCCCCCTCATTGGACTCCATCTGTGGAAGAGCCCTCCCATCTGGATGACACCAATCTCTTTCTCGGTAGGCGTCCTGCCACTGGGCAAGCTGGGAACGATTCACGTTAATCCTAGGCATTGTGACCGGAAGGAACAAGTCTTTCTCTCTTAGAGCTCTGGTAAATTGAGAAAGAAACCCAACATCCATCTGGCTTCATTTGCATTGTGCCTATATCCATTCCCATGCTGCGACAGGCAGGACAACAGGACAACCTGGGCATATCCAGCCCACACACACACACCCAGGCTGGAACTTGGAACTGCTCTTACCCTCTCTTATGGACTCAGGCCCACGGCAGCAGTTGGGATGGAATTGAGAAGAGGGTCTAACCTCAACAGCCTGGTACTCTTGGGGCCAGGCAGTCCCCACCTCACAACTGTCCTTTCCCATTGGCCAGCCCAGTGAGTTCCAGAAACCAATGGGCAGGCATCTTGTCCCTGGCAGCTGCCTTGGGTCCCCACCCCAGGGAATATGGTGCAACCCAGCTTGGGTTTGGGAAGCCAAGTGGAGCTTCAGTCAAAACTGCAGTTCCCAGACCTTGGCCTTAATTTTTTCCTTTTACCACAGCAACAGAAAGTGGGGTAAGGTTAAAGACCACAACAGGAAAACCAGATATTTTCCCCAGATTTATATGTGAGGAGAAAGTTCATCCTGTGGCCCAGGAGACCTCCTTTCCCATACATTTCCCCCTAACAAGTCAGGAACACTACTGATCACATCACACTCCTGCTCGCTGAGCACGATTACATGTGCGACTGTGGTTCAGAAATCAAGCATTTCAGGAAGAAGAACTACCCAACAGGTTGCACTAAGGAGGAACTAAAACACATCCTCTGCTCCCTGGCCTGGATGTTCTACTTAGGAAAGGCCTTGTGCATAAATTCTGAAAGCTGAGAAGTAGGGATGTGAGGCCTGGCCAGTTCAAAGAAACTAGAGGTCTTGCATTGTAAAAATCCCATGGCCTTTGGGTAATTCAAATCCAAGAAAACAAAAAAAAAAGTTACATAAAATTTGATATGAAAACACTATCTTTCAAATTGTCCTGGTTGGAGACTTCCGGGAAGATGGCGACCAGGTAGGCAGCAGAGAGAGAACCTCCCAGAGGATTACCACCCAAACAATGAAATATAACAATATGAAGACAGAAATAAGGACTTCCGGGAAGAAGACGACCAGCCGAGAGAGCGAGTGTGGAGGGAAGAACGGCTTCAGCTCCTGAACCCGACAGAGAACGCGCTACTGGGA
>PVLD010037448.1:0-10253 GCA_004027595.1 Dinomys branickii | reverse complement strand
TCAGACAGGACCTGGCACTGTCGGGACCACTTACTGAGGACACTCAATGTACAGGCACAGGTAAATGCTTACCTAGTTAAAAATTACTACTTTCAGCTATAGTAATTTTTCAACCCGGGGCCACAAATTCACCAGCTTCAACTCCACACCTGGCTCCCACCCCTCTGTGGTGCTGGGTCTGTCAGCCTGGACGGTGAAGCCTCAGGACCCTCGGAGAGGAGGAATTCAGACCCCACTGGCAGAGCCCACCCTCACCTGTCATCTCCTTCCTGCTGTTTGTCTTTAGATTTCTTCTCCTGTTTTGATATTTTGGGTCTCTTAGCCTTAGGCTCTTCCAGGTCTTTCGATGGGCTCCTGGGGCCTTTCTTTTCCGTGTGACCGTCAATGTCTAGGCTGTCACACCTGCGTTTGCGTCTGTTTGTGTTTTTGTGTTCATGTAAACGATCCAAGAGGCCACAGCCACTGCTGTGAGCTCTGAAGTCAGCCTTCTCCTGGGGGCAGTGCTCAGGGTGCAGTGGGAAAGGGCGTGCGGCTCTTGCGCGCGGGCCGTGGTGGTGGGTCCGCTCCTGCACCTGCTTCTGCTCCTAGCCTTTCCTGGCCTAGGAGGAGCCCTCGTGTGGCTGCTTCATACTTGGTTCCCAGACTGGGTAGGGGGTGTACCTGTCGGGGTAGTACCTGCACCTGGCCCACCGCATCTTCTCGGGGGCGTGCTTCTCCCGGAGCCAGGCGTGCTTGCTGTCCGAGCCGTGGTACAGGCTCTGCTCCTGGTCAGCCCCGCTCCTGCTTCGTGCGCGGTGGTAGCTACGCCTGCTCACAGTGCGGTGCTCACCGGGACGGACTCTCACCACCGCACTGAGAGTGCCAGCTCCTCTTGCGGTGCTCTGGGCAGTGGCACTCCTGCTTGCTATGCTTTCTTGTGAAGGAGCACTGCTTTTTGTGATAATGGTCTTCAGTCCTGCTTGGACTCCTACACCGATTCCTACTACAACTCCAGCTCCAACTCCGGCTCCGGCTCCCGCCTTTCTGTACACGTTTCCCCCTGGAGGATCGGTCTCCACGGTTACGATGATGTCCTCGGTCAGCTTTTCTAACACTGCCTGGAACTTCCCACACACCCTTACCTTCGATGCACCTCTCCCCGAGCCTGCGCTCAGGGCCCCCCTCAGAATGGGCAACTGTGGTCCTACGTGGTACAGCAGAGGGCAGCACGATGGCAGAGACACCTGTGCTCCTGGACGGGGCCTCCGTGTCACCACACTCGTCTCTGCAGAGGTGAAGTGAGAGCTCGTGCTCACATCCAAAACAACAAAGGTTGTTTCCAATGGGCAAAGACTCAGACATGGTTGAACTCTTTTCTGACTTGACTTCTTTGGTAGATCTGAGGGTGCTGTCAGAGGGCAGCAAAGAAGAGGACTGGCCGGGGCGGTGGGTGGAATGAGTAAGTTCACTGATATTTTCCACATCAGGGGACCTGGGGACAAAGAATGAGAGGGCTTAGGATGAAGAAGGGCATCTTAGTGGAGATGGATTTATAAACTCAGTCTTCTGAAAGACACCGATGTCAAAGATACTGCTTCTCAGTCACTCTGCACAGAGCCATCCAATGCATTAACTCCTTTAAGGGTGAGGGTTGGTGTCGGGTGCTCAGCTCAGGACACAAGGGCAGCTGGGTAAAGCAAATGGTATTTTTAAACTCTGTATCCTGAAGATGCTGCTATTGGAAGACTAGTTTTTCTGTTTGTATTTTAAAACTAAAAATATATACCATTGTAGAAAACTATAGTGTCCAGAAAAATACGGAAAGAACACGTTGCCCCTCAGAGATGGATCCACTTTGACTGGACAGTTCATCACCCGTCTTTCGCCCAACACCAGTGTCTAATACTTTGAACTACTTTCCCTCCGTGTACACTCAGCACTTTCCCAAAGCGTTAAAGAAAAGGTTTATAACAGTCACTCTTAGCAGGCGATGGGCAACTGAGCAAGACACTGTCGCAAAAAAGACAGAGAAGAAAAAATCACTCTTAACAACTGCATGAAACTGCAGTACCTCATTCTGCCATTGTTGAACATTTTAGGGTTTTCTTACCCTTCAGCTCCCATACTTAAAAGGGACACCTTGGGGGCTGGGTTCAGTGGTAGCGTTTGCCTCGCTTGCTCATGGCTCTGGGTTCTATTCCCAGCATGGAAAAAAAAAACAGAGGGGTAATAGACACTGTGGTGTACACATCAGATTTTTTTTCAAAAGTGGAATTGTAAGTCAGCTTGCAGCTACAGGAGGATCAGCCCAACTGCTGGTCCCAGCCCAGGGTGATACCTAACCAGCACCATGCTCAGCACTGGGAACCTGTTGGGTGGGACCATGCAGGGTGCTCAGAGCGCCCTTCCCGAGCCCTCCACCAGGGCCTCCAATTCCCCAGGTCTGCTCCGTCTGCCGCCAGCAGCATAATCCCCCACCAGCTGTCACCTTTCCCTTCCTCTTCATCTGTCAGCACTGAGCGCCGAAGAGCTGGAACTAACGCAAGCTCCTAAGCCACACTCAGAAGTGGCCTCTGTACTCCACGTATACGTCAGCGTAAAACTTAAACTCTGGTTTTTAAAACAACTCAGCTGAATGTGGGTGAGATGAAAAGAAATGATGTTACAGAAACTGTGGTAACTTGTTTTCATGACAATACCTGATGTAGAAGGGCACGGCCTTTGTCTCAAAACAGCAGCAACGAATAACAAGCAAGTAAGTACATAAATACTTAAATGAAGAAGAAGGCGGTGTATTTAGCGCAGTCCTCCGTCATTCATCTTCTAGAAGCTGGGATTTTGGAGTCCTGCAGGGAGTCTTTATTTGTAAAGATTTACAGTACATTGTAATTGTTCCGAAAGACATTATTTCTGAAACCTAATAAAATGCTCATTGTGTAAAGATTAAAATGAGCTTCTAAACAAACTACAGTTACTCTTAAAAGGACTTCTTGTGACACTGTGGTGAATATTTACCTGGGCAACAAAACTTTTCACTGATACATCCAACCCTTAGTTATCTGTAAGTCTGTTCTCTTGAAATCCTTCACTTTCATTCACTTAGCGTTGACTCTGCATGACAGGGAGGCAGCAGAGGTGTCTGTGTCAGGAGCGCCTGCTCTCAGTGAGTTTTCAAACTACTCTGGGAAGCCAGTGAGTGATTAGTAACCCCAGAGGGAGAGGGAGGAGAAGCCAAGTGATGGTGCAGAGGCAGAGGAGCTGGGGAGTACAAACGCACCATTTAGCATCACAAACCATGGACTATTTATGGGTTGAATGTAGGGCCTTCTCACTAAGCGAAATCCTGTTATTTTTTCTTCATAGTTTTAAAATGAGGTTGCACTAAGTCATTAAGTTGCCCAGACTGGCCTCAAACTTGCGATGCTCCTGCCTCAGCCTCCCAGTGGGCTGGGATAATAGGCATGGGCTACCAACCCCTTTGACCGTTCTGTAGAGAAGGTACATTTCTGACAAGTTTTTCCAGATGTATGTTTTGAATAGCTCTCCCTTCCTCCTCCCCTGCTACTTCCCTCTCTCTCCTCTTCCCATCTCCTTCTTCTCTTCTTCTTCTTCCTCCCCCTCTCTTCTCCCCCTGGTCCTCCTCCTCTTCTTCTTCCTCCCCTTCCTCCTCCTCCTCCTCCTCTTCTTCTTCCTCCCCTTCCTCCTCCTCCTCCTCCTCTTCTTCTTCCTCGCCTACTTCTCCTTCTCCTTCTTCTTCCTCCCCACATCTTCCTCTTGTTCTTCCTAGGGATAAAACACAGTGCCTTTTATACGCTCTAATGCAGAGACACCACCAGCCCCTCTTCCAGCACTTTATTTTTTTTCCAGCGCTTTAACTACATCATCCCACTACCTGCTGCCCTTCATGGCTTCTGATGAGTAATCAACAGGTAATTGGATTCACTTGCATGGTACAAGTTGTTCACTTTAACTTTTGAATGCAGTCTGAGCAACATTGGGAGCACTTACAGAGGTAACCAATTTAAAAGGAACTCTTTAATGTGGGCCCTAATACAGTAACCAGGGTTCTCCATAGGGAAGGAAACTTGGACATGGACACCTACACAGGGAGAAGGCCATGTGAAGATGAAGGCAGGGGTGAAGGTGATGCATCTAATCAGCAACAAACACTAAAGCTTATCAGCTAACACTAGAAACTGGAGGGGAGAGATGGAGAAGGTTTTCCCTTCTTCCAGAGGGGCCAGCCCTGTCACACCTTGGCTTCTCATCCTCCAGAGATATGTGATGATTTATTTCATCCACCCAGATCTACTGCTTACTTATGGCTGCCCACTAATCTAGAGGGGTACTTAGGTACCCCTGCAATAAGTGACATGCCATTAGAGCCTTGAGGGGTTAGTAACAGAAAGCAAGCTGAACTGGTGGCTGGGACAGGGGTGTCTTCTGAGCAGAAGGAACAGGATCTGCATGTATTAGTCAGGCTTGTCACGTTCTGTATTTTACGATGCTTGGACATCTCATGGAGCTTCTGATGAAGGAAGACGTCTCCTAGGAGAGCTCATTCTGTATAGTGAAAAGTGCCCTCTCACAAAAGGATGTCTTTCCTATAAAAACCAACCCGCCCTAAGTCCACAGGCCCACGAACTTGCTTATCTAACTTCCAGTTGGCAATATTTTCCTGCTCTAAACCAATGGGGGCCAAGTGCCAAACAACTAGAGACCTCCCCAACCCACCAAAGCCCATGGCATCATTCAAATTTGACAATTCCAAGCTACCTACTCTGCTCTGTCTTACTATTCTTTCAGAGTGCCCAATAAGGGCACTGGCTCAGGCTCTCGCCTCATTCTCCCCTTCTGCCACCCTGGATGGTTCCTCTTGGTTCTCTCTGGCATGGGCAACCTCCTCTCTGAGACCTGGAAGTTGCTAAGTATCTTCCTTCCAAGCCTCATTCTTATCCCCCGCTGAGCCTGCAAAGTTTTCCTCATCCTATCTCCAATGTTCACACTCTTTAGAACTGTAGGTTTCATCAACTGGGGCTGCGAGAAAACAGGAGAGAAGGAAAGCCATGCGTCTCACTATGGAAACTGCACCTCGAGAACAATCTTCCTAAATGGGGAGATTCAAGGGATGCAAGCCACTCAGGGGCCCTGCCCACTAGGGTCAGAGATGCTTTGATCCTAGGGATGATGGTTAGTGGTGTCAGCAGGTATCAACTTCCTAGGAAAAAAGATGAAGAGGGATTGTCATCAGGAAAGGATATTTATGCCAGCTAACACCTGACAGATGACTCTGTCTCAGGCATCTCTGTTGCATGTTGTGGACCATTTACAATTTTTCCATCTACTATTTACAACAGGACTGTGGAGTAGATGCCCCTAGTGTTTCCACTTTACAGGTTAGAGGTTAAGTACATGGCTCATAATCTCACAATTGGTGTCAAAGCATAATCCTCAGGGAGCCATGGATGGAGGGATTTTCTAGGCACATGCAAGAGCATGCACTAAAACAGAAATAAAAGAAAAAAGAGAGGAAGGCTCTTTGGCTAGTTTATCTTGAGTTACTGAAGAAAATCCAGCACTCTCTGAGAAAACCTTTGAATTTAAGATAATTGGGTGGATCATCCATGTGGAGTACTGGCAGGATGCTTTCTTAGATCTCAAGTTTTCCAGCTGGTGTCCATGGTCAAATAAAGTGTCCTAAGAGAAGTTGCTTATCATGCAATAAAGTAATAAATACATCCAAGTTAACAAAAGAAGATATAAATATCTGTTACTCTGGAATATATATATCTTGTCTCTCTTTTGTATAATTTGTATTAATTATGTATGTTAACTCATTAGTTACATCCAGCAACACAAGAAAGGTACACATTTTAAAACATTCACAGCAGTGTAATGTTTTAGTAGTTTTCTCTAGGATTCCTGGACAGAAGATATGGTGTGTTTCTTCCTGATGGAGCCAGTGAATATAGGGAGGTCCTGAACAATACAAAGTTCCTTTTTAACAAATATGTCCTTCTGTCTTCCTAGGAAGAATTTTCACTTATGAGAAGGAGTGAGCTCAGGCTTATTCAAAATGTTTTAAGTGCTTATCTGAGCAGGAAACTTCACTCATTCGCTTGAACTGGAAGAAACTGAAAATTGAACTGGAAGGCCTTTTTCTGAGTTAGAGCGCATGTCATGAAGAGAAATAGGATGGATCAGTTCGGTGCACGGTCCTTTTAATTTTTTTTTTCCGGTGCCGGGGATCGAACTCAGGACCTTGCGCTTGCCAGGCAAGCGCTTATGCCATTGAGCTATGCCCCCAGCCCCAAAACATTTTGGTTTTTTTTTTTGTTCTTTTTCTTTTGGCGGTACTGGAGATCGAACTCAGGACCCTGCACCTGCTAGGCAGGCGCTTATTCCACTGAGCTATATCCCCAGCCCCAGTGCACGGTCCTTGAGCAACCTGGCCGGGGTGGGCATTGACCTGAGGAAGACGAGCTGTAGTGGTCCAGGTGAGACAGAGGTGGAGTAAATGTGATGCGTGGAAAGGAGGAAGTGGGGGCCCAGCTTGTGCTGTGCCTAGGGAGTAAGTCACCCTGGAAAAACACTGCGGTGTAAAGGCAGGAGAAATGGGGGAAAGCCAAAGGAGATACGCAACTCCAGGTCAGAGCTTCCTTGATTTGAATGCTGTCCTTTAGTGGCTGGAAGGCAGAATCTACTATCTTTGTGACACACTGAAAAATATTAGGATTAGCACACAAAAATACTGAGAATAACTAAAAATTCCTGAAAAGGTCCAAGACATCCAGTCTACATGACCTATGCACCTTAATTCACTGAGGCCTGCCAGTCGGCTTGCCAGATAGGTACCATTAATAATTTCATCATACAGTTAAAAAAAGAAGCAGCTGATGAGGTAACTCTGTTAGGGATTGACATAAACTCATACGCACTGGTAGCATCAAAATATTTCCTAATGGTTTCACCTATGCCCCTAAGAGCTCCGAATAGGAGGATTGAGATATACATACCATGAAACAAGTAGAAAAAAAATAAAGAGAAATGTATGTACCATTAGGCAGAGAGCTGGGGTAGGGAAAGCAAGCTGCAGAACATTTGTACAATAGCATATTGTCTTGCAATAAAAACAAACACCTCAAACAGTCAATGTCTTTTCTGTGGGGAGACGCCTGTGTGTATATTGTTTTAGATCTGCATTTAGGTTTGTAAATGTATAAAATTTATGTGTATAAATAAATGCACAATTATATGTATAAATGAATATTTATATGCATACAGGCATTCCTCATGTAACACCTTACCTGTTAAGTGACTATTTGGACCTACCCACCCTTTCTATCTATCTATCTATCTGTCTGTCTGTCTGTCTGTCTATCTATCTGTCTGTCTGTCTATCTATCTATCTATCTAATTTACAGGGCCTCAGTGTCTTCTTGGTACATTGCTCTTGTTGATGCAGTACTGTAACTTTGGCTGGTTGTACTGTACCGTACAGTAGTTTCATGTTGTTATACATTACAGTACCGTGTAGGAGTTATACAAATAAAAGTAAAGGCTGGTGTTCCCTTTGACCATCTCTTTGCTCTGAATATTGTACATACTCTATACAATTCCTCATTTAGTGACCAATTGTTTGAAACAAAACAATCATTAAATGAGGAGTGTCTGTATATATAATGTCCAAGGATATATTGATGCATATATATGTTCTCTAATAAAGTATACATTGGCATGTGTGTTTTTGTCTCACATATGCTATTTTTGGTATGGTTTGCTACTTGCAAATATACATATATCTATGTATGTAGTGTGTGTGTTGATGAATTTTAAGGCAGGACATCAGCTGCTACTTCTGATGAGAGGAAAGTGAGACTGGGCCTCAGGGTCAAAGAACTTTAGACTTTCTCTAGGTTAGGGGAACCGGGGGGCGGGGAGGTGATGCAGGAGTTCTCCTGGCAACTCAGGCACCAAACCCCACCACAGCCCTCGTCCTCCAAACAGGTGTGCTTCCACCTCAGGCCTACATCCCCAAACCGAAGGGCTGGAGCATCCTGCTTTTCCTCCTCAGGGAAGAGTGTCCCACTAGGGCGGGGCCCACTGACAGCGGGTCACGCCGGTGTCCAGGTTAAACTTCTACCTGCCCTACAGTCACTTTTGGGTCAACTGCAAAGCCTGTGGTTGTCCGTGGAGGTGTTACTGAGCCAGCGCCTGGGAGGGGCGAGGCCAGTGTTTGAGGGGATGGGGTGGTTTCGGACCAGAAGTGCAAAGCAAAGGACAGTGAAGGGTGTGGGCTGCATGGCCAGCATCACTCCCCTGCCGCCGGCTCCACCCTAGTGATGGTGAGAGAGCAGGGTCAGTTCTAGGTGTCAGGAGCCCCTGTGGGCCGACGGAAGGGTGTTGGGGATGTGTGTGCCGCTCACCTTAGTTAGGCTTGAAACCGAAACCCAGGGAAAGACGGTTCTCTCCCCGGCTGTGCTTTGAGGAAGGTGCAAGTAAGCTAGAATCAAGTCTCCTAGAAGCCGAGACTAAAGGCTAACCAAAGAAAATAACAGTCTTGGAGAAGAGTTACTGGGAGCCTGTCACAAATACGTCAGTTTGTGCAATGCCACCCCAGTCCTGTGGGTGAGGAGTCAACAAGTTCTTTGCAAAGGAAGAACTGAGGCACAGACCAATAACATGTTTAAAATCTCAGCTAGTAATGAGAAGATTCTGTGTCAACATTAAGTTGAATAAAGATGTTATTTTTAGAGTTCACATCTGAAAGGACCAGAGGCCCCTTTCAGCTGGGGGGATGGTTACATTTACTTTGGAATATGTTGTTTGTAAAACTGTGCTACAATAACACAGAAAGCTCCTGAGACAGATGAAGGGCAGAGCAAATGTCAAGTTGCGGAAAAATATGTAGCTGGTAATTCTTACACACAAAGACAAACCCCTCAAAACTGTTTTATTGTGGTACGTACCTACTTATATGAGTAGACAGTGAGTAGACGTGTATGATTTAATAGAAACAACTGGAATAACATACATTCAGCTGATAGCAGTGAGTAGGGGAGGAAGCGAGGCACAAGGATTCGTGGATATTATGGGAGGAAACCTTTCTCTTTATTAGTAGTGGGCTTTTTGGATAGGAGTATGGTCAGAAAATATATATACATACATACATACTTTTTATATAATAAAAATTTCAAAATGACTGAAAACCAGATCCTTTGAGAACCCACTGTAACAGTTGACACTGGAATAATTATGGGATTAAAAAATCCACCTTTAATGGGTGAAGACTTGAAAAGTATGAGAACATGAACATAAAACATCCTGAAAGATGTTCTCAGCACATCCTGAAAGAAAAACTTAAATTTTAAATGGTACAATATTTCATTGTGTAGGACTAGGAAACAAACGAAAAAGAATGTTACCTGAAACTGGTCTAGGACTCTAATCTATTCCTCTCATTAAAACAAACACACAATGTTATGTTTGATACATTGTGTCAAGTTCGGGAGTCTAGAGGTTTGACTGAGTGACTCAGTGGGAAGCCAGGGTGCTTACTTTGTACACATCCTCAGTCTGTGGAAGAGGAGGGCATGGAGACTGTGTGAGAGCTACATGCCCCCTGGGTGGGGGTAGGCTGTTTCCAAAGCAAGGGAGAGAAAGAGGCTGCTTGCAGCCATTCCTCCCTTTTTGCTGGTTGTTTTTGCTGTGGTCTGCCGCCATCCGCCATGAACATTTGCCCTCTGCCATGAGCCACTCAGCCTCAGAACCAGCCAAGTATGGACTGAAACCTCCACAAACTGTAAGCTAAATAAACCTTTCCTTCCTTCATTTTGGGTTTTGGGTATTTTGTCTCAGCAAGGAGAAGAAAGTAACCAAGACACACACAATTTGAGAGTCATTAAGCTATATTTTCAGTTGGAATACTTATAAAATGTACTTTTTAAAGTATTGGTTATTTCTTGTATCTTTTCATTTTCATTTAATTTTAGATTTCAAAAAATCCTTTTGAGAAATGGATCTTGCTATGTAGTTCAGGCTGGCTTTGAACTCATTATGTACCCCAATTTGGCCTTAATCTCAGGAGCCTCTCCCACATACTCCTGATGGTTATTTTTAATAAAATTGCTAAATCTTTGCCAAAATCTTAATCTAGAGCTGGGTGTGGTGGCACATGCCTGTAATCCCAGTACGCGAGGCTGAGACAGGAGGATTGTTGTGATTTCGAGGCTAGCCTGGGCTACATAGTGAGTTTAAGACGAGATTGAATTACA
>PVLD010037447.1:0-10242 GCA_004027595.1 Dinomys branickii | reverse complement strand
TTATCTATAATTTGGTATTTCCTTTAATGTTTTTGTGTTAACTAATGTGAAGATAACTATGTAATACAACATCCAGTTCTAATTCCCTACTATATTCTGTATAACTTTGTATTTTCTGTATTGTTTATGGCTTTTCTGGTTCATATGTCTCCATTCTTTTGTCTTTAAAATAAAATTTAAAAAAAAAATGAAAAAAAAAATAAACAAGTGAGAAGGTCAGCGGCTGGTTCATAAAAAAAAAAAAAATTTATGGCTTCTCTTATATGAGAAACCCAAAAAGCAAAATAAAAAGACAACAGAAAATACTGTACGGAGATAGATCTTTGGAAAATGGGAAAAGAACTAAGCTGGAGAGAGGGGGAGAGGGAGGGAAGAAGGGAAAGGGATGTAAAAAAAAGACGTACTACCCACAACTACCCACAGTGAACGTGTTCATAAAGTGCCGCCACAAACATGTAATTTTTTTAAATCACTAAAAAAAGAGGTTTGTTATCTAGACTTAAAGTTTGGAGGGAGCCCAGTGTTTTTACCTGTTTTTAAACTGTTATATAAACTTCTTCCCAAGATGGAATAAAGATAAGACAGGCACTGATCTGGGAGCAGGAAAATAGAAAAAGTTTTAGGATACTCACACCTTTACTCAATGAGAAGTTATCAGAATTACTTTTTATTTAGAACAATGACACAAGAGAAAACATTCAAACAAAAAGGATTTTGCATTTCCACTGTTTCAGAATGAACTATACCAAAAGTTCCTCCTATAAAGAAAATATGATTGGAAAGTCATTTATTTGCCCTGGTACCTTCCCAGGTTGCGTTAACCTTTCATTTCCATCCTCTTCTACAGTTGACAGTCACCCTTCTACGCTCCAGGAAGTGGAAATATCCGTCATTAACTACAAGGACTGTGATCGTCTCTATAATCCATTTGGCATTTTCCTCCCAGGACTGGAACCAGTCATTAAGGAAGACATGCTTTGTGCTGGAGGTTTATACAGTGGGAAGGATAGCTGCAGGGTGGGTGCTGGTGGTTGACACTATATTTTAAGTTATCTTAATTTTGATCCAGGTTTTCCTACCTGTAAATAACAGTAAGCTGGAAGCCAGGAAATAAGGGATCTGACAGTAATTCCAGTGTCACCCTGGGCAAACACTTAACACATCAATTAATCTCTTCTACTTCTAAACCAATATTAACCACTGATCATTAGATTTACAGAGGTATAAATTTTCACAAATATATTGAAGTTGATGCATAATTGCCAACTTTTTATTTTTATAGGTACATTTCAGTATGTACTTTTTTTTTTTTTTTTTATCTTTTTGAGACAGGGTTTTGCTATATAGTTCAGGCTGGCCTTGAGCTCCCTGTGCAGCTCAGGCTGTCCTCAGACAGCAGTCATCCTGCCTTACCCTCCTGAGTGCTAGGATCACAGGCATGCACCACCGTGCCTAGTGGAAATGTTTAGACATGAATGAAAATGAAGAAATGAATACAGGCATACCAAATCTTATGGATGCAGCTAAAGCAGTACTTAAAATGAAATATATAGCAGTAAACTGCTACATTAAAAAACAGTATCTCAAATTAATAACCTAATATTTCATATTAAGACACTACACAAAGGGATTAGAGATGTATCTAAGTGGTAGAGTACTTGCCCAGAAAGCATAAAGAAAGAAATATGGGTTACAGTGAAAATTAGTCAAATAAAGAAAAGAAATATAGAAAACAGACAAAAACAAAAGTTGGTTTTCTAAAAAAGATGAACAGAATTGAAAAAGACATTAGGCTGGGTTCAAGAAGAGAAAAAGAAAACTCAAATATTAAAGTTAATAAACTCTAGTAATAAAGGACATTATCTTTAAGAAATAAGGAAAGGGATGCAGATGTCTGTAATCCCAGTGCCAAGGGAGGATGAAGCAAGGGGATCACAAGTTCCTGTTTGGATAATTTAGCAAGATCCTATCTCAAATTTTAAACATAAATAAATTTTACAAACAGGAGTTATAGCTCAGGGATAGCATACCCCTCTGTTTGACCCTCACTACTAGAAAGAAACAAACAAACAAAGAGACAGAGATAGGGCAAGAGAGAAAGAGACAGAAAAGGTAGGTAAGATAATAGTATGAACAAATGACATGCCAATAAATTAGATAACTAAAATGATATGGACAAATTCCTAGAAACATACAAACTACTGGGACTAATCAAATATATATATATAATTTTTTATGAATTTTATATATATATATATATATATATATATATATATATATAATCTTAATCTGAACAGAACCAAGACAAGCAAAGAGATTGCATTAGTGCTAAAAAACAGACAAAACCCCAAAAATCTGGGGAGACATTGTGCCACACACCTATAATCCCAATACTCTGGGATGCTGATGCCCAAGGATCCAAGCCAGGTGCTGTGCAGCTGAGCTCTGTCCCTGGTCCTGCCAGAGGATTCAAAATTCAATTCTAGTCTAAGCCTGAGCCCGAGTCACTTGGTGAGGGTACAGTTGAGTACAAAGGCCCTGAGTTCAATCCCCCATTCCACCTGGGGAAAATAAAACAAAAAACAAAAACCAGTAACAAAACTACCAATTATCCACGCGTTATGTCACACATATGTAGGAAGCTACTGGAAACAGGAACCTCACAAATTTGAGGCCAGCCAGAGCAATTTAACACAATGCCATTTCAAAATAAAATTTAAGAGCCAGGCATGATGGTGCATGCCTGTATAGTAATCCCTAATTTGGGAGGCTAAGGTAAGAGGATTGCTGAGAGTTTGGGCTACACAATGAGTTGGAAGGAAAACACCTACTTACCTAGCATATGCAATGCCCTGGGTTCAATCCCTAGTACCACCAAAACAAAAAATAGCTACCAACTAATAAAAGCCCAGGCTCAGAGCTTCACTGTTGAATTCTATCGAATACTGAAAGAATACCAACTCTTTGCAAACTCTTCCAAAAATAGGAGGAGGAGAGCAGATTTCTAATTCATTTTAGGAGATCACTGTTGCCCTGAGACTAAAACCAGATGAAGGTATCACAAGCAAACCACAGATCAGTATCTCTTATTAACACAGGTAGCGAACTCCTCAACATAATACTAATAAATACTAGTAAACCAAATCTAACAGCATATAAAAAAGATTATAGGCCATGACCAAGTAAAATTTATCCCAGGAATGTGAGATTGATTTAAAATCTAAAAATCAATAAATGTAACATGCCATGTTAGATACACTAAAGGGCAAAAACTGTATGATCATGTCAACAGCAAAAAAAATTCAATAACCTTTATAATTAAAAAAAAAATACTGGACAATCTTGGAACAGAAGGGAATTTTCTCAGTATCATCCACATGCCTATAGTCCCACCACTTGAGTGCAAGGGGCAGGAGGATCACTTAACCCAGGAGTCTGAGGCCAGCCAGGGCAACACAGTGAGACAACAAAACAACAGCAAAGCCAGGTGCAGCAGTGCATGCGTGTAATCCCAGCACTCAGGAAGCTGAGGCAGGAGGGTTACTACAAGATTGGGCTAGCCTGGGCTATGTAGTTGAGTTCAAAGCCAGCTTTGAGACCCTGTCTCAAAAACAAAACAGAACAAAACCAATAGTGAGTATAGAAATCTGAAGGAGTCCTCCTCTTCTCTTCACCAAATTAGAATAAACATATTCAGCAAAGTTGCAGGATACAAGAACAAGATATAAACAGCAACTGTATTTGTATATACTTACAAGTAGCATAATTCAAGAAAATTACGAAAATAATATTTTATTTACAATAGTACAAAAACACACTGAGGAGGAGCTAAGGGTGTAGCTCTGGAGAATGCATGCTTATCATGAACAGGACCCTGAGTTTAATCCTCAGCACCAAAAAACAAATAAAATACTTAGTAATAAGTTTAACAAAAGAAGGAAAAAACATGTATCTTGAAAACTACAAAACACTTAAAATTAAAGAAGAGTTAACTAAATGAAAAGACATTCAAGTTCTTTGATCAGAAGATGACCTCATTTAAATGGCAGCATTTTCAAAGTGGATTTATAGTTCAACATATTCTAGTTCAATTCAATACCAAAATCTCATCTGGTTTCTTTGCAGATTTTGAGATACTAAGAATAAAATATAGAAATTCAAGGGGCCCAAAACAATCTTAAAGAAGGATGTTGAAAGTCTCATACTTTCTGATCTTAAAAACTTACTACAAAGCAATAGTAATCAAGACAATGTGGTACTGGCATAAGGCTAGACATATATAAATGAACAGAACAGAAAAGAACTGAGTCTAGAAACAAACCTTTATTTACTGTTAATTTTAGACACTGCTATCAAAATAATTTATGAGCAAAGAATAGTCATTCAACAAATGTTAGATACCCATGTACAAAAGAATAAACTTGGACGCCTACCATATATAAGGATTAACTCATGATGAATCTGATCTAAATTTAAGAACTAAAATCAGAACACTTTTGGAAGAAAACACCAGTAAATCCTTGAGACTCTGATTAGGTAGTTTTTTCTTAAATATGATATTAAAAGTGTAAGAGTTTTACAAAATTCAAAGTTTTTGTGTTCCAGTGGACACCCTGAAGGAAGTAAAAAAGTTAACCTATGAAATGGAAGAAAATATTTCTTTGCAAATCATACTTATGGAGACAGGAGGTCCTCACTCAGAAGGCCCAGAAATTGATAATACCAAAGTTCATGTTTGAGCCCTCCCTGCATGTGCCCTGGGCTGTTGGAAGTACAAGGGCAGGGGGTCCACGAACTGCCATCACCGTAGTTTGCTTTACTTGAGCCCTGACTTTCTGGAGGTCACAGACATGGGTGGTCCCTGATAACCACCAGTGCAACCCACTTCTGGCTCCTTTGTGCACTCTGAGATGACTGGAGACAAAGAATCAGGCAATCCAGACCTGTTGACACCATGGTTTGCAGCTGAACATCCAGAAGACCAGGTACTTCCCATCTACTTCCTGTGGGCAGAGCAGGTGACCCACGACCCCACCGCCATTACAGTCTGAGTCTCCGCCCTCTGTGCACCTGGTGCAGGCAGGAGATCCTTACTCAGAAAGCCCAGGAACTGATAACATCCAGGTTTGCGTTTGGACCTTCCCTGCGTGTGCCCTGGGCCACCGGAGGTACAAGGGCAAGGGGTGCACGAACTACTATCACTGTAGATTGTGTCTGTTTTACTTGTGCCCTGACCTTCTGGAGGTCACAGACACAGGCAATCTGTGATCACTGCCAGCACAGCCCACATTGGGCTCCTGTGCATGCCCTGAGCTGCCTGGAGACACAGAATCAGGTACTTCACAAATTGCTGAACTTGCAATTCGTGTCTGGGTTCTGCCTATGCCCTGAACTGCCTGGGGTCACAAGACAACTTATCCATGATTGTGCCACCAGTGCAGCCTGCTTCTGGGTCATATGTGTGGCCCAGAGCTACAAGGGGACACCGGATCACATAGTCTGCCATCAACTGACATCACAGTTCGTGTCTAAAACCTGGGAGAACTAGATACACTTCACCATCTACCAGAAGACCCCAGATTAAGCAGAGCATCTCAGTGCACACTGAGGGGCAAGACTGACTACCAGGAAAACTAGGGCCACTAGCGACCTTTGCTGAACTGCCAGGCAGAGGGAGACGGAGCACATTCTGCCTCTAGCCTCAAACACGACAAAGCGAAGGACTAAAACACAATCTCAGAACTCCACCCCACTCAGAATAAGTCCAGGAGACACTGACATAGGAGAACTTGGTAAACACACACCTGAAATTGCTGCAATGATTGCAATGGAAGTAAATAACTCCATTAGGCCATAGAAGACATCAGATCAGAAATAATCTCTCAGGCAAAAAATGAAATGACAATAATAATGAAAGAACTGCTCAACATACCTAGGGAAGAAATATATAAAAAAATAGATGAACATAGGCAATGGATGGAAACTTAACATGAACAATATAGGGATGAATTAGAATGCATAAAACAGACTCAAAGAGATTTCCAGGAAATCAAAACTTCCACTGAAAGCTTGCACGAAGATAGAATTTCAGATCTTGAAGACAGTGTGGCAGCTAGCAATAGTGAAAGGAAGGATCTCTTAAAATCACCAAGGATCTAGGAAAAATCAGTTCAACAGCTGCAAGATGAGGCAAAGAGAAATAACATCAGACTAATTAAGAGGAGCCAATAAAACAGCAGGAGGTGACACAAATGACATAAAAAAAATTTGCAGAGCTAACAGCAGAAAATTTCCCAAGCATGGAAAAAGAAACTTAGATATAGGTAAATGAGGCATATAGAACTTCTACTAGTCATAACCATAATAAAACTACACCCAGATACATAATAATCAAGATCCCAGATCTCCAGCAAAAGAACAGAATATTAAAAGCTGCTAGAACTTCCGGGAAGATGGTGACCAGGTGAGCAGCAAAGGAGGGATCCTCCGATAGAGACCCACAGCTAGAGACAGGCTTGGCGAGTGCGCATGCCGGGACCTCGGCTAGGAAGTTCAAACTGAACATGTTTCTCTGCGCTGCCGGAGACGTGATGGGGCGGCCCAAATTGCCGTGACGAGACGCGGGAAAGCCCAGAGCGCTGGGCACCAGAGACGCTCGGCGCGGTGGACGGGTGGCGGCGCGGCTGGGCCCGAGCGCCCCGGCGGCGCAGGTGGCTCGGTCCCTCCCACCTCCCGACCCTGCATGGCTCGCCAGCAACTGCAGCCAAAAATCAGCTTTTTAGCGGCTGCAGCCTGGGGCAGTCTGAGAGCCCGCGCTCCTCAGGCAGTCTGCGCAAATCCGAGCGGAGAACCGGGATCCCGCTCCGGTACCGGCCCCCACCGCCAAGGCCCTCAGCGGCCTGCAGTCCGCGGCCAAGGCGGTGTGAGGAGCACAGTGGAGCGGAGCACCTCACTCCCTCCCCCAGACCTGGAGAGCGCAAGGAAACAGAGAAGCATCGGGGAGCGGCGGATCAAGGGCGTAGCACGAAAAATTGGCACTTTGGAACCTTCCTGCCTGCACGGATTCCAAAACGGGTGAGCTATCTGCCCACCAAGACCACATCACCAAGTGAGGGAGGAGATCCGTCCCCATTCCTGCAGGGACACCTGGGAGGGCAGGGGAGTGGTTTTACATGCCCCACCCAGGTCTCTTGGTAGGGAGTAGCTCACCCCACAAACCAGCATCTGAGCAGCCTTCTAAGCAGAACTCTTAGTAGAAAGATTAAGGGACATTCCCCCCAAGAGAAGGAGCCATCGGAGCAGCCTTTGCAACAGACCTTTGCCTGGTGAACTGCCTGGGTAATTTATAGCTCAATAGTTTGAATCTGATATCCAAAAATGGGAAGACAGAAGAACAAAACGCAGTCTCAGAACTCAACCCCACCCAGAACAAGTCCTGGATGCGAGGATATAGGGGAACCAGGAAACCACATACCTGCAAGTTCTGAAACGACTGCATGTGAAATAAAGAAACATCTCCATCAGGCCATAGAACAGATTAAAGCAGAAATAAGCCACATACCTGCAATTTATGAAACAATTACGTCTGAAGTAATGAAACAACTCGATCAGGCCATAGAACAGATTAAAGCAGAAATTAGTCACATACCTGTAATCTCGGAAATGATCACACCTGAAGTAAAGAAACAACTCCATCAGGCCACAAAAGAGATTAAAGTAGAAATAATCTCTCAGAAAAAAAAATGAACTGAAAACCATAATAGAAGAAATGTTCAGCACACACAGAGAAGAAATAGATAAAAGATTAGAAGAAAATAGGAAACAAATGGAAACGTTACAACAGCAATTAGGAATGAATTACCACGACGGAAACAGATCCAAAGAGATTGCCAAGAACTGAAAACTTCCAATGAAAGCTGGCAAAACCGCTTAAATGAAGCCATAGAATTTCAGATCTTCAAGACAGCATGGAAGCTAATCAGCGTGAAAGGAAGGATCTCATAAAGTCATCAAGGGTTCCAAGAAAAATCAAGCCAACAGCTGCAAGATGCAAAAAGAAATAATATTCGAGTTATAGGAGTTAGTGAAACAGCAGGAGACAACACAAATGATATAAAAAGAATATTTGCTGAAATAATAGCAGAAAATTTCCCAAACATGGTAAAAGATACTGAAGTACAGTTATTCAAGGCATATAGAACCCCAACGAGCCATAACCCAAAGAAAACCACACACAGACATATAATAGTCAAGATCCCAGATATCCAGCAAAAGAACACAATATTAAAAGGTGCTCGAGAAAAGAAACAGATCACCTATAAAGGAAAGGCCATGAGAACCACAGCAGACTTCTCAAAGGAAACCAGGAAATCAAGAAGAGCTTGGAGTGAGATATTACAGATTCTGAGACAAAACAACATCCAACCCACACTGATGTATCCTGCAAAACTATCCTTCAAATTCAATGGAGAAATAAAATATTTCCACAACAAAGAACAACTGAAGAACCTCATGAGTGCCAAACCAGCATTGCAAAAAGCACTAAAAGATATTCTAGACAGACAAAAAAGAGACGACAATCCCAAGAAAAACGATAGAAATAACCCCCTAAACAGAACAAGAAAGTAAACAGACAGCAAAAGAAGGAAAACAACAAGTAAATAACATGACTAGAATAAGCCAACATATAACCATTAGAACCATTAATGTAAATGGCCTCAATTCACAAGCCAAAAGGAAAAAATTAGAAGAATGGATTAAGGAACACAATCCAACGATATGCTATATACATGAAACACATTTTACTCAAAAGGAAATCCACAGGTTGAAAGTTAAAGGTTGGAAAACAATTCTCCATGCAAAAGGTACCCAGAAAACAGCAGGGGTAGCTATTATGTTTGCAGACAATGTAAACTTCAAACCAAAAACAATCAAAAAAGATAAAGAAGGCCATTACATACTAGTTAGGGGAAAGCTGCAAGAGGAAGAGGTAACAATCCTAAACATTTATGCACCTAACAATGGAGCACCTAACTTTAAAGTCAAATCTTAACAGACGTGAAAAATCAAATAACTAATAACACTATTGTAATAGGGGACCTAAACACCCCTCTGACGCAAAGAGACAGGTCAACTGGACAGAAACTCAGCAAAGAAATAACACACCTGAACCAAAAGTGTGAACAAATTGACTTAGTAGATATATAGAGTGTTCCACCCCACAACATCAGAATACACATTTTTCTCAGCTGCACATGGGTCTTTCTCTAAAATAGACCACATTCTAGCCCATAGAGCATATCTACCTCAATGCAAAAGAAATGAAATTATCCCATGCATATTATCGGACCAAAGTGCAATGAAATTGGAAATTAATGACAAGACTTCAGGGAAGATGGCGACCGGGTAGGCAGCAGAGAGAGAACCTCCCAGAGGATTACCACGCAAACAATGAAATATAGCAATATGAAGACAGAAATGAGGACGTCCGGGAAGAAGACGACCAGCCGAGAGAGCGAGTGTGGAGGGAAGAACGGCTTCAGCTCCTGAACCCGACAGAGAACGCGCTACTGAGACAAACTGCGCCAAACAGCGCAGCGCTCCGTGATCCCGCTCAGAAACCCACCCCGCAGCCAGCGCTGCGCGAACTGGAGCAACACCGACCGGCCGGCGGGATTTCTGAGTCGGGGAAAATCTCCATCCAGGGAAAAACGTCTGAGCGGCACTCCTGTCTGCACGATCACAGGGTGAGTTAAGTGCGCGCTCTAACCGGTTTTCCCTGAATCGGGAAGAAGCTCAGCCCAGCAAGAGACATCAAAGCAGCTTCAAGGACTGCAGGATCTCCCGGGTGGGAAGACCTACTTAGGCGCCCCAACGGGTTTTGTGAGGGGGGAAGGAGCTCCACCCAGGGAGGAACACCTGAGTGGCCTATCTGCAAGAATCCTGGGGTGGCGAGCTGTTTATTCGCCCCGGCCAGGTCTTGAGGTAGGGAGTAGAAGCGGAAATCTCAGCAGACAGCTTAAGGGACATTCTCCCAAAGAAAAGTAACCATTGGAGAAGCCTCTGCAGCAGACCTTTGCCTGCTGAACTGTCTGTGGAATTTATAGCTCCACATTTTGAATCTGATACCCAAAAATGGGAAAACAGAGGAACAAAACGCACTCTCAAAACGCAACCCCACCCAGAACAAGTTTTGAATGTGAGGATACAGGGGAACCAGGAAATCACATACCTGCAAGTTAC